>JAHWFP010076637.1:28503-56798 GCA_023313725.1 Lithobius niger
AACAATAAGAAGTCGAGAAAACCTGTGACCTGTACTTATTGTGGCTGTAAACAAACATTGCCGGAAACCAAACGCAAAAGCCACAAGAAGAAACCACTAAAAGAGTGTTCACATAAATTTTCGGTGATTATTCATACAGTTCAGAGTTCTGCAGCAAAACGATCTCCTTCGTTAGAATAAAAAAAAAAAACATTGGTCGATCACATCTCTTGAGCTAAACTTTTTTAAAAATTTGCGCTGAGCACCAAGAGACTTTAGTCTCATCTCTTATAGGAGACGAAACTTAAGGCTTATAGGAGAATACACTTGGGTTCAGTGGTGATCAGCGCGAGTTTTGAAAACAGTGAGCTCAGGAGACGTGAACTACGAACGATTTAGTGCCTTTCTGCTTCTGATGAAGGTCATAGTTTTGCTGCAGAACTCTGTAATGTACAATCACCGAAAGTTTAAGTGAACACTCTTTTTGTTGTTCGGACTTGTGGTTTTTGCGTTTGTTTTCCAGCAATGGGGCGTCCCTTTAACATCCGCCCTATAAAAGATGTCACACCTTCTCCAAAAGGGAAGGAAAGAACAGCAGCAGTTGCACCATACCGACAATGCCAGGCCCTCTGGGCAAAATAATAAAGTCAGCATTTTACTACTTTTTCGCCACCTCCGCATATTCGTAACGACTCTTGAAAGACAAGTCTTTTATATCTCCCTCTTGCTCTCTTTTTATCTTCCAAAAAGACTAGCAGCAAAAGGTTATCACAACAACAAAGATCTTCTGGCTACCCGACTAGATTTGTGTACACTGCAATGCATAAATAACTAGCTTTTTATGGCCTCGCTACCACGACGTTAAAGCGCTGCTTGTCTGCAAAAATCATTTCCATCCAGAACACAACGTGAAACAACGAAGAGTTGAACTTTATTATCGTTAGGCCAATGGGATTTGACTTTCCATGGATAACATCATCTCGGTATTTCCACAACAGAACAGAACATACGAGTAGCCCATCTCCAAATTCAGAAAGGAGAAAAAAAAATAGGGTTTATCAAGTGCACTATTGTCGGCGCAGCGTATCTTGAATCCTCCAGGTATTTTATGAGCGGCTACGTTTTCCTGGAGGAAGCGGCTTTAATCGACGGCCGCCATTGTTTTTGTAACCATCTAGGATATCAACAAGGTACTCTGCTATCGAAAACAACAATCGATTATCTGTGTTCGTTCTGGGACGAACTCGAGATAGGCCGCGGACACTATATATACATACGTTTGTACAAAGATCATCTTGTTCTACTGCAATGCGATGTAAACAAACGTAACAACAATGCTTTGTTGTTCGAATTTTTCCAGTTGGACACCTACGATAACGTTTATACAATTTCAATATTTGTGTCTTCTTGTTTATATGTCAACAGCCAACACCGAAAATAATATGCCAGAAATGCCGAAGCACAACAAGTCTTTGTCCATTTCTATTTCATTCGAGCAATGTGACTCGGGATTCGAACCCACCAATCGGCCATTCATGAATTCACCGACGTTATCGCCTTTATGGCAGAGTTGCTATAGCAACTATCCGGGAAAAAATGTTTTCCAGCTCGTAAAACTATCTTACAAATATTGCTGGTAGTGAGTGCTCGATAAAATATCAATTTGCTGAAGCCAACAACACATACAATGTTTTAAACACAACAAACATGAGGGTAAAACTCGACATTTTGCTCGCTAACTGTGCGAACTTTTTCAGAGAGGACGAGAAAATCGTTAAAAGTGTGCAATAGTCAACGTGCGTTCACATACAAGTAACGATAATGAAACTAAGTCCCCCCCCCCTCAACTTATTTTCATCAAAAAAAAATGAGAATCAGGTGCAGTAACGATAATCAAACTAAACAACACTGACTGATAAACTGAGTTGATACTCAGCCTCACTCAGCCTATCAGACAGTGTTGCCCCCAAAAAATTATTCGTCTAGTTGCCACTGGATAAGAGCTCATTACACCACAATGCGCCACGTGGGTGCGTGAAATTATGCACAAGGTGCACCGTTACCAATGTAACACGTTACACTACGAACACACGTTGATTATTGCATACTTTGAACCATTTTCTTGTCCTCTTAAAAAGGTTTGGGCAGTTACGAGCAAAACACAGGGTGTTTTTTCTCATGTTTCTTGCGTTTTAAACCATTGTATACTTCATCCGATACCTTTCATTCACAGATAGCTCTTTATTATTATAACGGATACAGATTTATTACAAATTATTTCCTGATTGAATTTCTTCTCTTGAAGACTTGGATAACTAACTATACCGCATCAGTTTCGGACTTTGCATACAATTTTACGTGAAGTGGTTCATCTCTACACCCTACGATTTTGAGTTCGGATGTTGATTAACGCGGATCAATGCTAGACCTCCGTTACACTATCAGTTTCTGAGCTTATTTTTGAAAAGACATTTATGGCATATTTCCATTATAGTTTTAGCATGTACCCCCCCCCCTCTACCCACCCCCACACGAATCCCGTTTCCACCTCTAGCAAGCAGGCTATCAAATCTGCCATTTTGTTTCAACGATGAAGTGTGACTTTGCCCAATCGTGTTACCTGTGTAGTACGTCACAGTGACCATACAGTCGCATGTATATCGTGTATTTAGCCAGGAAATATAAACTTTACGTATATTAAATCCCCCCTCCCAAGCCTCACGAGAATTCTTCCTTTGTAGAAGTCCATGTTGTTCGTGGAAATAAAAGCGGTAGGGGCGTGGTGGTGCTTACCTTGTCGTGTCTCCTGCTGCCTTTTGCCACTCAGCTGGGCCAAGCCACCGCCAACTGAAAAAAAAGAAAGCAAACTTTAAACAAAATTGAATTTCCTCTTTTGACATTTTGCAGCGTCATGGCTCGTGAAAAAAGGATTACGCTAGGAACTAAATTGCTGAAATGAAAAATCAGATTACGAATCTCTCAGAAACTTTGACAGTGAATGAATAACGTTTGAAGACATTGATAGATGAATGGTACCAAAGTTTTCAGTTAACTTACTTATGACTTTACTTAAGAACCAGCAAAGTAAAGCCGAGTGCGTTGCTACGTCTAATAATTAAGTTTTATGTAACTTTCGTGGGTTGGGTTATCTCACAAATGGAAGATTAAGGAAACTTTCCAGGATTATCCCCCAGTTTTTGATTTTTTTTTTACATCCGTAACGATCGGTAAGCAGCCAAACAAAATTTTGATTAAAACTCGTACTTAGTTACCCAAGTATTGTGATTGAAGTAGCACCAACTGAAAAAAATAATTAACAATTTAAACATGCAATTCCGAACAGTGCTCTAAAACGGCCTTTTTCACTGCCCAGTTACTCTGTAAGAATTAATATAACGGGAGCTCGTACGAATCTACTTGCAGTTTGTATAAGACCCGATCCTATTTCTACCGATTAGCGATACTTTTCTTTAAAAAAAAAACAACTATAGGCTAGGCTTAGACGCTGCTACACAATTTTCTGACCCCAAAGGATAATTCGACGTTTCCCTAACCTTGGCAGACCATGGGGGAGCCTTGGTACTTGATTTCTGCTAATAATCCTTTCGATGATGGCCCAAAATCAGTCTGGGACTTGTTCTCTTTGTTTCCAGCGTTAATCAAGCCCTTTACCAAACATTAAGTCTTTCAGCGATGAGGTCGTTCAGGATGAATTCAAAATTTTTCAGTAAAAAAACTACATTCGAAAATCCGGTAGGTTTTTACTCAACTTGCGTAGGCTTACAGAAAGTTCAAAACGTTGGCGACAACTTCATTTACCGACTCTGCAGTGCAGATGCGTCATTTGTTGCGAATCTTGGGACGTTTTGTGCGCCTTCATGCTAATGGTTAAGTTGACATCATTCTGGGGCCGATGGCCAATGTGTTGTTTACTTGACTATACTACTACTATTCCAAGGTCTTTGATGCAACCGTGTATCTATCTTATGTTGTTGTTTATTGCTAAGCAACCATGATCTATTACATTGTGATGTTGTTTATTGCTACCGTTTATCTAGTATCTTATGTCGTTATTGTCACTGTGGCAACATGTTATCCATTATCTTTGGTTAAAATCCCAGCAACCGCAGAGTATTTACTGGCGATGTTTCTTGAATAAATTCACTTTGGAGCCAACATTGGATTGGGTCGCTTGACGGCTTAACATTTGGTCCGTATGAATGCTGTAAGCTCTTTTTAGTCTTAACGCAATCTTCTTGGCATCAAGGTTGTCACATGATATTTTTAGGGGGGAAAAAAAGCAAGCGAGCAAGGGGAAATAAAACGTTTGGGGCCGGGGATTCCGAGTTTGTAAAATTTGGGCCCTAAAAAAACCATCACATTTAAAAAAAATTTACCAGGGTAACTTGCATTTATATGGCAGGGGCGCTGGCAGGATTTTCTGAAAGGGGTCACTACCAAATAATTTATGGCCCCTCTCCCTCCAGCAAGGGGGCCTGGGGGAGCGTTGTGAGCTCCCCCAATGCATTTTAGCCTGTATTGGGACCATTTCTGGCCTCTGGTAAGTAAACTCCCTGTACTTGACAATTAAAATAAACAAATATAAAAAAATATACCTTCTCAAAAACCTAACCTCGCAATTCGGAAACCCCTCCCTCCCCCAGCAAAAAAAGCATTAAAAAGTGCGTGCGGTACCCCTGCTTAACATTTCCGTCAAGACTAGTCTGTGGATATGTTATCGTTAAAGTCAACAACTTTACCATTTCCCGTTGTATTATTATTTCAGTCTAATACTCTGCCATTCTTGGGGCCATTTTCGACATCATTACTGCGAAATTACGCAGCACCCGTTAGTTTTTACAAAACCTACCTTTTTGCCATTATTTTTGTACTATTTGTTGGCCACGCCTTACGGCCACAAGAGGGCAAAACGTGCAACATGTTGCAGTGCATTACACGCATACCTGCAGTATGTAACGCAACAGAGATGTAAAAACCAGTCATCTCTTCTTCATCAACCTTCGACTCACGTAGTGCCTCATCCCCAACTCAAGATTTATTACCCAGGCGCGTTGTTTGATTTAATAACCTGTAATCCGGTCCATTTTCGGTTTCGCTATTGATATAATAACGAAGGGTACTCGAGTGTGGCAGCTTGGCCCTCATTAATGCAACTCGTAAAACTTGAGCGCCATTTTGGCTAGCAGAAGCGCCATTGTCACGAAAAATTCAATGGTGCCAAACGGCGCTGCACACCCGGGACTTCCCTCTCTCCCATGCCGTGCATTTTTAACATAACTTTAAAAAAAAAGCAGCTAATGAAGTCACTTGGGCCATCAACGGTTCAATCGTAAAATTGTAATGAAGTCACGAATAACCTTCAAAGGTGAGGAACCACCTGTTGTTGGATAACGGAATAATAATTACTGGCTGTTCCCGGTCTAGTTGGAAGCCATGTTTTCACACTGCCGGCCTTTATTGTCGACAAGAAGGTGCCCTCCTTTAACTCGGCTGGCTTTGCGTTAGTGCAGGACTCTACTACAGTACCGGGAAAAGAAAATAGTAAATGGTTGAAAAATAGCGTACACGATAGGGCTGGGTCGGTTTCATTTTTTCGACTTCGGTTCCGGTTTCGGTTTTCACGCCCACAAAACCGTGGTTTCGGTTTCGGTATCCATTTTTACCACCATCCACCCAAACTAGCTATTTTTAGTTTATTTTCTTGTAACATTAGTATTACTAGCTTCTAACTGAATCCTCTGCTTTCACGTTCAGCAGCGTCATAGACCATGGGCCTAGCTGTGACACCATTTTCCTCTACTATTTCCTTTTTAATGGCTGTCATTTATACGTACAAAATGATAATGATTAAAAAAAAATTAGAAAAACAGATCAATTTTTGATTTTTCATACACCGTACGAAAAACCGACACAAAATCCGAATCGTTTTCGGTTTCGGTTTTCAGTAAAAACCGAAAATTCGGTTTCGGTTACCGGCCCAACCCTATACGCGACTGCGTTGAACAATATGGCCGCCGGAAGTGCCGCTGATTCCATTGATTTGTCTTGTTGCCGCTTTCTGTCAACCGAGGCCGACACCTTCAGTACAAAAGCATTCTGCCACTCTTCCTTGAAACACTTTTTGGATGAAGGAACATGTCGCTATTTACTAAAGAGTTACACGCAATCGAGAAATTTTATAGCTTTGTGGCAAACGGCTACAAGGAAATTTATTTACTTCTACGTGTGGGGTATTTTCCGGGTGATTACTGGGATTCAAGTTATTGAATTACTAAGCTTTTGGCTCGGCACAAACGGAATGAGATTATTGACCTAAACAATGCATAGGCCTCCGAAGACTTTCACACACAAAAAATGTGGGAGAGGGCATAGGGAAAACGGGCAAATAACACTAAGAAAAGGGCAAAAAGCAACATTTTTAAAATTGAAGATGTACATACAAAGATTAAAAGGCAGGCACTGTTTTTCTGGCTGCTTTTAAGGCGAGCGTGAATGCCGATGGAGATCAGACCTGGTGATGCTGTTGGCAAGCACACAGGTTGGGGTTAGATCACCACAAGTGTGGGTGTACCAACCTAGTCAAAGTAAATAGACGTTAGCAACAAGGTCTTAGAAGAGCGAACCACGGCTTCTGCCAAAAGTGGTCCTCGGTCAAGAACCGTTGCGTCCGATCAGCCATCCTTACGGAGAGCAGCCGTTCTCTTGGGGACTTAAAAACATTACAAATTGTGTCGTTATTTAACCCAATTTGGTCCTAAAGAGTTCTGTGATCGTTGGCCCCGCCACATTGTTTTACTGAAAAAGCATCCCCCCAAAAGAGAAAAAAAGGTGGAGGGGGGGGGGGGGGTGAGGAGGAGGCATGTTCCCCAATATGGTAGGCAAAAATGTAACTTACACCTAACACTTCGGAGATTACTCCAGAATGAAATAGTTTGGTCCAGCACCTTGCTTGGGTTTATGATATAGAATATGTGGCGAAATACAAAAAACTGAACCAACAAAAACTTTCAATGGATGAGAAGTTCAGCTCTCGAGTGAAGCCCGGACGTTGGATATGAGTGCTAAGCGGGCCACTTTTGGTAAGCACACTTCCCACATTTCACTTTTGTTTGAACGAGAACCAGCCAGTTTACCAGTGTGCAATGCTTAACAAAACTAGCAGCCCAACAGACCATCCTATTTTTTCATTTTCTTTCAAGAACCTCTTTACCTCTTGACGTTAACACCTGGAACGAATATGTACTTTTCGTATATAATGGTCACCTATTTTTTATCTCATTTCCAACATGCCACAAACCGAGTTGAGGGCGTAAATAACCATGTCGCCCCGATAACCATAATTTTTCAAACAATCACGGCTCAGTATCGGTTATGAACTCTGTGGCTGTTCTGTTGTTAGCGTAAATCAACAGAGCTTTTTTATGGATACATTCCCACCTTTGAAAATTTTCCCACAGCTTGCCACATCCATCCCAAATCCAAAAGAGTCCAACATACAACACCATACACACACAAAAAAAGATGGGCGTTAGAAAACACTGATATTCCACCAAGAAAGGGTGTTACGAAAAATTAAACCTGCAGACATTTGCGGGATGTTTGCCCCGTAACAATGGGGTGAGCCATACGGTAAGATTTTACGTTCGTTGGCTTAATGTGTTTGGAAACCACGGGTCTCACGAATTTGCACACAAGGCTTTCTTTCTTCCCTGCAGTCGTGGACTCGGTTGCAGTGCTATAAATTTCCTTAATTGCTTTCGTTCACTATCGACTCCATCAGTTTATTCAAGCAGCCATCATTACGAAGTAGTCAATGGAGTCGTTAAACACTTTTCATTGCCACCTTCTAGTCGGATCACACTTGAGGTGGTTTTTAAGACCCAAATTGAATGAAAGACGTAATCCTTGTACACTTGAGACAAGTGGCCTTCTTCTTCAAGTGTGGCACTTCGTACATAACGCACAAACCTCACCCTATTTTGACTTACCAGCACCATGGACTTATATATATACTATCACCAAGCTAGAACGTAATCCGTCCTGCCTTATAAAATTCCTCGTGCCAAATTACAGCGACGCGCAGATCGTCATCCGAGCAATTACAGTGCCAAGGTCGGCTGGGGTGGTAGCTGCGTTCCTCGCATAGCTGCTGTCTCGGTTGGCTTTGTGAATAGTACACGAGACAGAATCAAGTCAACGATTGTGTCGTCACAAACCGGAATGATTCTCGTATTTTAAAATCACAATTTATAATTTTCTAGGCTATTGTCTTATAATTTTGCTTCGGCGATCTATTGGAATAATTAATTTTAATTTTTACCGCATTTTTACCGCATTAGATTTTAGATCTCATGGTAATTATTAGAAAATTAGACGTACACACAGAGATGAAACGTCATGATTATTGTACGCGCACAATGCATCATTTAGTGACGGATCGTTAGTAAATATAGTTCCATTATATTCAACAGAAAATCTCCTAGACGCCACATTTAAAAAAGGATTTTTAGCAAGGGATTGACTAACGGTAAGGAAATAGACCTTTGGGGCCGTACTTGATGTGGAGGATCTAGAAAAATGGCGCTGGGAGGTATATCCCTTTAAAACGGATTTTTAGCAAGGGAAAAACTAACGGTAAGGAAATAGACCTTTGGGGCCGTACTTGATGTGGAGGATCGAGAAAAATGGCCCTGGGAGGTATATCCCTTTACCGCATAACCGTCGGTAGCTTCCATTATCGGATTGCAGAAGAGCTACTAGCGAGCTGCACCATCGTCCCGCCTTCACTACCGGATTGCAAAAGAGCAATTAATCGTGAACCGATTCTCATTTGCTGTATGAAAATCGACAAAAATCGAATTTCAAGTCGACATGACACTAAAATTTCGCATTTTGATATTTAAAACCGCTACACATTGTGCACAAGGATTTGAGAATTAAAAGAGAAAATGCAAGGAACTCTATTTTCAGTAACTATAGAAAAATAATTTTTGTATGAAATTATGTTGAGCTCAGTTGTGTTAGCAAAATGGCAGTTTACTGTGTTGTACATGAATCGCGGTATGGATTATGGTAAAATCAATTATTGAGACTGTCAACAGTAGAATTTTTATCAGAAATATAACTTTCCCCGATAAATACTGAAATACTATCGTTAAACACGTATTATATTACTCCTATCTGTCCGTTGGGGGGGGGGAGGAGAGACTCCAATAATATTTTTGGTAGTTTCTATGATAAAAACACGGCAGGAAGGTGTAACTACTTCCCTTAGAAGAATTTACGAAGCTTGGCATCGTTTTTTTTCTTCAAACAATTCCAGGCAGGGAATTTAAAAAAAAAAGAAAAGAAAAAGTTTTACAACTTTTAAAAGTTTCTCATCACCATTAATTCTATTCGTTCACAACTAGGCGGGTTAGTTTTAAGCTTTAAAAAAAAACCACCTCAAGAATTTCAGGATCAAAATAATCCCTGGATTTGCGGCCTACATATGCAATATCCATCATCAAAGTCAGGGCCGAAATGTTCTATTTCCCCTCCCACGCTCTAACTTCAATCAAAATTTTATCGTTAAATCCCCCCCTCCCCCACCTCATCCCGACTCCGTCTTCTCCTTCACCCAATATGGCTTTCATTGCATTAATTCTCCTTCTCATTCCCTTTGGAATCTGCGTTCGAGTGTGGCAAGACAAATGCCCTGGCATAACTTAAGTGCAATTGGCTATTCATTTCCCACATAATACTCACATGGGGCCCATTCATTAATATTCATACCAATCGTAAAGATTTAATTAAGTCATTATTTCACATTAGTATTCATAAAGATGCTCAGCTTGAATGTTTACGTCTTCGACAGAAAAAAATATCGATTCGAATCCTTTGAACATGAAAAAGAGCATTTTTTTAATGTCTGGAAGCGATGTAGGTTAACTGTAGCAGCAGGCAGGGGCAACATTTAGTAAAAAGGCACTGTAAGTTTCAGTGGACATTTTTTTCTGGGAACCTTTTTTTTTTGCTGTCTTTTTTACCCTTTTCTGCCCCTTTCTTAACCCTTTTTGGTCTTTTCAGTCCTTTTTTAGGCTTTTGGGCCCTTCCTCAAGCACTACCGCATCAGAAAAATGTAGGCAAAAAAAAAACCATTTTTTTTTTACACAAAGGGCATTTTACGAAAGGACTGGGACATTGCCGCCTCCCGCCCCCCTCCCTGCGCAAGCTACTGGCGTGTAGAAAAATTTTTTTTTTTTTTTTAAATCCAAGACCTTTCACGACTTTCGGGATCCCACCAAATTTTTTTTTTACAAATTAAATCGTAGGAAAACAATGTATTTTTCCTACAGTGGCTTTGTCCCACCTAGCAGCATGGCAAATAATTTTTCCAAAATAAGAATTTTTTTCTATTTCTTCGCTAACTTGCATAAAATACTTCGTCTAACGACTTCAAGAATATTGATGTCGGCCATGGGAGTAGCCACTCGCTACGAAAGTTGTTATAATACTCATATAAATAAATTCATTCGGGAAGAAGTACTTTCCGATAGCAGTTTACGGAAGTGGTGTATAGGCTACCATAAAATGCTTTCGCTTCTGGGGCTCCCCTTTGAGGGAGCTAACAGCGTTTTCCCAGACCCTCTACTGGCTTTTTTCAGCTTCCTTCAGAAAATGTTACTGGCTGCGCCACTGACTACCGGAATTGACGTCAAGGACGCAAGAATACCCGTAAACCAGATTCAATCCAGAGTGAATAAATACGTGTTAATCCAATGGTTAAATGGCTGATTCTTTTTTAATGTCCCTAAACGGTGTTGCCTAGGCATAGATAGTCTAGTTGGCGTAACGGCAGTCTCCCGAGCTCGTTATTGGCTGTCGCCGAAGGATTGCAGGTCGAGCAATTAAGCCATCATGGAGGTGTTGATAGCCTTAATGAATGGTGCAAAAAGGAGCTACGCGTGGCAACACTTTGGCCTTCGGAAATAATTTAATCAAGCAAGAACTAACACTTGATTAGCAGCTGCTACGTAAATCACACCGAAGATGCTTCATTTCACCAACAAGCAATTTGCGTAGACCACCAAGATCGAGCTCTAATTAACCTCCCGAGTGAAAATGGAAAAATTTAGATATTATTCTGACTCCAGAGTTTAGCCGCTACAGGTCGTAGCAGAGCTATATGCCCGGAGTTGTACCCAGTTTGCCATTGCATCACTGTTACACATTATCAGGACTAATGAGGCATGGAGTTCACACCGGAAAAGGGGATGTAGATCCCCTTCAGAGTTAGGTGTGTCAGGTATTATAAAACTGAAATTAGCAACCCATTGCCTGCTTCGCTCGCTGTGACCAAACATATAATATTAAAAATCGAGGGAATTAAAAAGAATCATACAAATATGTGTCGCAAATAAACATTAAAAGTTTTTAGGTGTTCAATGGTTGGCCGCAGTGAGCGCGAGCGAGGCAGGCAATGGGTTACGAATTTCAAAAAGTCATTAATGTAAGATGAGAAATATTCCTGTTGTCTAGTTTCCCATTCCCTTGTTACCACGGTTTCCCCTGTTTTTTTTTATCCCTTGTTCCCCGGTTTCCTATTTCCCTGTCCCCTCTTTTGTTGACACCCGCATCTCCATATCTCCACAGATTATTATTTCTCATGTGGCATTTAAACTTGTTGCCAGAATTTCACTGCACGCGTTCTGAAAGTTAAGTCATTCCCAAACTTCTCCTTCGCCGTCAACGCTGCAGCAGCAAAAAACGTCAATCCACCTGGCATTTATAATGCGACATGCAGTTCGCAAACACCAGATGACACTTGGGCGTTTCGGTTAGTCCAAACCAGAATTAAGTAAGTGTATTCTAATTTTTTTTTTTTTTGGGAATGCATGTTTCAAAATTCAAAACGTTTGCGTGATGGCCAGAAGGTGGACAGGGTGAGTTGGTCCATTGTATTCTTCTCTTTATAAGCTTCATCACCTGCTCCTTAACTCCAAGTAGCCTAACCACTCTTAATTACTGTTATCCGAGTTGAAGCAGTGACAGGTCCATCAGGGAAATCGGCAGGGAACCTCTCTCGAGTGGGAGGGTTCATATCTTGGCAAAGAAGACCCGAGGCCGAACGAACGCCCTTCTTTCCAACTCTCACCCGAGCCCCTACTGCGTTGGTTCGTCAAAACGAGCACCCACCTTTCTTTTACTGGGAAGGAAGACGAGGGGGATAACAGTCCTGGGAATACACTGTACCTCAACATTCTCAGCATTCTTGCGACTTATTGTAAACACACTAGGTTTTCTTCAAAAAGTGGGGCAACAGAGCTTCCATTGCCCAAACAAAAGAATAATATTGTTTTGATATGAAGAGACACACACATCTGTCACTTGAAATGGCATAATCGAATTCCAACCATATCTTGGAAACATGATACCTCGAAAATGATTTTATTTCTGTTTATAGCATTCAGGTTATCGGATTAAATCGGAGAATCAAGCCGGAAACTTCAGCTTCGCAACCCTCCCTCAATATTTCGATTTTGACATGCTCCTGCATACAACTGATTGGATGTGTTCAAATTGGTTAACCTTTGCAATACAAATTGCATCAGTTCATAGGGGACTTTACAAGGGCCTGAATGTAATACCTCAGTCAGCACTTGCGTTGGTATGCAGATGTAGTAAGGGTCTGGTACTGGATCGAGTTAAGTTAGAGTCGAATATTTAAATTAGTATTGGCGGGTTGTTTTAATCTGTGTTTTGTTTGTGAACAAGGCCGCTAAGATTAAGGCCGAAAAATACAATCGTTGCTATTTTATGATGTACCAGCCATGGTACGTTTTTAGAAACATCAATTTTATTCAACGATTTGTGTTTGTTTATTTACTTCATCAATCTTGAATGAAGATAATACCGATAGCAGAATTCTTAACTATCCAAAGACACCTTCAATGGAAGTTGTCTATATTTTTATTTTTAGGACTGTGCTGAACTAGCGAAAGTAATAATAATAATATTGGTTTGTTGCAAACGCAACCGGAATGGCAAGGACCTGGTGGTCACTGACTGCCATCCGATGTTAAAACTATAAAAAAAATATAAATTACAAAAGTTAAATAATTTAAAATAATTTTAAAACTAGAACAGAACTAGAATTAGAACCAGAACTAGAATTTTAAAACTAGAACTAGAACAGAACAGGTAGGTCGTTTTATTTCACCAAAGACAGGTTTTCATCGTTATTCACTGGTACTGGATATGTCGTCATATAGCGTCCGAACATTCGATATTAGGACCCTGAGGCAGGGGCGTACTGGCCAAACAGGGAAAACGGGAGTTTTCCGTTTTCCGTGGGGCCTATGGTCCAAGGAACTGGCGGGGCCTATAGAGATTTTTTCGTGGATGAGAGATTTATACGAAATGCCACAATAAGGGGGTTTACGTTCACCATTTCTAGGGCCTAAAGGGCCCTCCCAATACGCTCCTGCCCTGAGGACAAAGGATTGGGCAAAAGAGTGAGACCTGAACTCCTAGACAGACGGTTTGACCTTCTTTTTGGGCTGGTCAGTGGTGATAACTGCTTGATTTTAAGTGATCAAATGCCATTAATAGGTCTAAATATGGGTGTCTAACATTCAGTAGCCCTAAACAAGGAGCAGTTTCAGCTCTTTAGCTTGCTGAACCAGTATGATTTTGTGCTGGTTAAACGTAAGACCTGAAAACTGAAATAGGAATCAGTAACAAATATTGTAGGCCTACGGTCCTCTCATGAAATCACGCCGAAACTTCAACATAATTAGTGCTGCTAACGAACGACAAATGAAAAGAGGTCCGATGCACGGCCAAAATTCGCATGTGGACCGTAGTCCATGCCAAAAGGACGTCACCAAGAACTAATGTCGAATAGACGTGACGTAGACCTCCATCTTCAAGCCTTCCTTGTCCCATTAAAAGAAAAGCTTTGTAATCCATATTGCGTGCTTAATGCTTCAACAACTCAATAAATGCTATAAAAAGAAGCGCCTTACAACCAGTGACGGCTCATAGTGCTGGGTCATGACCTCCTAAATATTTCACACCCCTTCTCCCCGGCTCCAACCCTCAGGTCATCACCAGAAAATAAAATAATAATAAAAAACTTGGATGGCGTAACTTAAAATCAAATGAATAAACTGAGCTTTTTTAAATATATTTTTTATTTTATTTATATTTTTGTAGCAACTTTGCAATATAAGTGTAGCCCAATTTATTTTGTGTGTTTATGGGGCGTATTTTAGAAAAAATGTTAGAAGCCTAAGTTACGTTCAGGTTTAATTAAACGGAATAAAAGTGTCTAACGCGGCTGCTTTGGAAAAAAAAGTTTTTGGCCCACTCACTTTCCAGATGGGGGGGGGGCGCCCCCAATTCAATTCAAATACAATTCAGTCCTGACTCCGTCACTGCTTACAACAATGCTGACGTAAAATTACTGAAACACTTCGCATGTCTCCCACCTCTCGCAACACATCATCACCGACCATCTGCGCATCCTTACTGGGCACAATCTTTTGTGTGGCAACCAATGTCGCAAGAGTAAGTAAGCTTTCCAACACATCCCACCCATTCGTCACAAGATGGCGTTGGCGCACGTGTCAAAGGCCGCCATCTTGCCTCCATAATTGCGTCTGCGTGTTGGCCGCCATGTCCCGCAGCCCACAAGCATTCTCCATAAAGCAACCTTTCACTTCGGATTGAACAAAAATGTGTACGTTGTAAAAGGTAAAGCGACGATAATGGAGGACGTGCTTTGTATGAAATCGAGAGGTTAGCAAAAGAGTAGTGGAGGGAGGGAGGGAGGGTTGGGGAGAGCTCAACATGCTCCCCACGTAACGAACGCTAAGTCAACTGCTCGGCCACTTTGGAGCTAAAGCCAAGCAGATACCAGACTGGCAGCCAAATGACTAACATCCCAACTTCCACGTTCCTTTTGGGGACTGTTTGTTGACATGATGGGAGAGTTACTCGAGTGCTGGTACTTACTTCTACTGTCTGTCTGCCTGTCCGGCTTCAGTCTGACTTACCGACAGACAACAAACAGAATGCCTAACAACAAGAGGGGGTGACACACCAAATCCGATCGCAGAATGCAAGAAGAATCTTCCTTTTAATTATTTAAAAATGAGCTTGATATGTATAAAACATACTGCTATGTAAAACACTAGCCAAAATTGCCTCACACGGTGTGGGATTGTCGTAGAGAGCCCGCTGCTTTTATATATCTCAGACGGCTTTGGGTTACGGTAAATATTTTACATTCCCTTCCATACACTCTGAAGACGATGTGTACCGAGAGGCACATCAACGTGTTCCCGCTCAGCCTCCACACGAACTGTGTACAGGGAGTACACAATTTGTACACTGCAGTACAAAAACTGCGACGAGACTGTGTAACGCCGCTGCACAGACTGTGGACTGCTAGTATTGGAGGCTTGACCAGGTACACATTGATGTGTACTCTCAGTAGCCTGCACATCGTCTTCAGAGTGTAGATGGCTTCTTCTGTCCGAAGAATGTTCATTTTCGAAAAAAAAAAACAACCAAACAAATTGCGAGTAACTCATAATTTTTTGGTGAATTTTTCCTTAAAGTTTTTTCTTGGGTGAAGATTGTGGAGGGGGTGGATGCAGTGGCTTATTATCCACGAGGCAGTTGAGGCAGTTGCCTCAGGGCCCCAGAGAAGTAGGGGGCACAAACGGGGCCACCGACAACGCACTTCTCATATGCAAAATAATTTCTTTATATACTATTACTGTTGACGACTGTGCCACTGAAGCAATTTTAATACTAAAAAAAAAACCGATTTATTTTTCTTTTACACTCAGTATAGTTTATCGTTCCTCCTGACGTCTTAGAAAGCTGCACAGTATTGCAGCTATAGTTTCTCGTTCATCGCATTCACAAAATCTTGCCTTGACCCAATGGCCCTGCCAGGTGGATCTCATATTTGCGTGAAGGGGCCCTTACTTATCTAGCAGACTTAGTCCCATATCAGGGTGAAGAGACCTGGTATGAGGGGCCCCGTATCAGGGTAATGCGTGAGAGGGCTCCATATCAGGGTGAAGGGACCTCGTATTAGGATGAGGGGCCCCGATCAGGGCAGTGGGTGAGGGGCCCCATGTCAGGGTGAGGGGGTCATCTTCAAAGGTCTGCCTCGGGCCACGACAAGGGTTAATAAGCCCCTGGATGGATGGGGTCACAAAAAGGGGCTGAAAACGAAAGTACAGAAGGAGATTGTTCCTGATAGCATTATGGTTACCAACAGACAGGGTTTGAAAATAACAACCGGGTTTATCTGAAAAAAAAAAAAAGCCCACGTGGTTTTTTTTCGGGTTTTATTGTTTTTTTCTTTCTGGTTTCATCATGCTGTATCGAGTTTTATCAAGCTAAACTTAGGCTCCTGTTTATTTCAGTATTTACGTGCACGTTAGTGGTTGTTAGGCTTGGTTACGATACGTAGTAACATAACAATGCCACCGCCACTGTAATCACCAGTGTTTAACAAAAAAAACTTTCTTTACAAACAGATAATAAAACATCCTTAAAACAATTAATAATTTATTACAAAACGCAATATTAACCTTTTATATAGTGTTACTTGCATTTTGGACCTGGATAATTTTTAATACAGAAAGTTTAAAAAATAGAGAAAATAGATGAAAAAAACCTACTAGTGGTTTTACTGTTGTTGTTGTTTTTTTCAGGTGGGTTTTATCGGGCAAACCTTGTCAACAGGAAACCACTCTGATGTAATACAAAAAAATCCAAGGAGTGGCAAAAGTGTGATAGCCAAAGGGGCGCCTGTCTGACTATGGCACAACAGCCAGTGAAAGCCTGGTGTGAACAATGAAGCATAGTTAACGTCGTCTGCCTTTAGCACCGGATGTTTGGAAGAGAATTTTTCATTGTTTATTTCGTTTGCATAAAACCAGTATAATTTAAATAGTATTATCCATCGAATTCATATTATTATATCCGTACCTCTTCTTTCGTTTAACTACAACCAGGGCCAGCAAAACATAATCCCTTCGGGCAAGACGGCTAACGTGATCGGCGGAAGACTTCGCGTGACAGACGTTTGCAAAATGCACTTTGCATTTTTTCCGCCTTTTTTTACGTTTAGTGAATTTTAAATTTGCTGGGATTTATTTAATTTTAAATTACATGGTTCATAACACTAATAGGGATTATTACTACTTATTAATAATGTATGACAAAGTAGCTGAAATGCAACTCAACGTGTTATAACGAGGCTACATAACACATGGTGTGTTAGAAAGGCGTCTTCTTTCATGACTGTACATGGGGCGCCAGAATTGTAACGACACGGAGTTGTGTTAACTCCGGAATTTTCTTAAATACTGACCCCTGTGTGGGCCCAGAATTACAGTTAACTGTAAGTGTCTGAAACAATCCGGAATTGCAGTAACACGGAATTACCATAACTCCTAATTTTATTGATAACGCCCCTGCCTCGCTCGCGCTGCCGCGCTCGCTGCGGCTATACATATGTCATCAGAAACCGCAACCATATTATTACCAATAAAATCAGGAGTTATGGTAACTTCTATGTTACTACAATTCCGAATTGTTTCAGACACTTTTAAAGAAAATTACGAATCCGGAGTTACTGTAATTCCGGGTCCACACAGGGGTCAGTATTTAAGAAAATTCCGGAGTTAACATAACTCCGTGTCAGTACAATTCTGTGCCCTCCTGTACATCATCAACTACGGTGCCACAAAAGCTCGGATTCC
The DNA here is from genome assembly GCA_023313725.1 of Lithobius niger. Classification (NCBI taxonomy): domain Eukaryota; kingdom Metazoa; phylum Arthropoda; class Chilopoda; order Lithobiomorpha; family Lithobiidae; genus Lithobius; species Lithobius niger. Next base: position 46,278 of record JAHWFP010076637.1, read on the forward strand.
GTAGACTTTTACAAACGCTATTCGCCGAAGCAAGATGCATAATTTAGACTCAAAAGATGAAAATGCCCGTGTCGTTTTACGTCTAAACGTGATTTCAGTATTTGCGCTGTGACGACTGGTATCCATTGACTACCAACCACCTAAAATTTTGAAGTGAACGTTACAAAATTCGTCTTTTCCCTTTATTACACTGCGTTTGAAAACTTTTTGATTAAAAAAAACCGTCTGCTAATTAAAACTTTCTATTTTAGCTGTTAACAACGTCAGAACGACTATCCCAGCCACAACTTTCCACACGAATATTTCGCTTTTTTTAAAAATAAGTGTCTTTAGAATGCGTTAAATTATAGAAAAGCGTTGATGATGACGCTATGTAAAATTATAAGGCTGCTAAAAATTAATGAAATGGTTCTCAGGACATGTTGCAGTGGGACACAATATCTAAGTTTTAATAAGAGGTTTACCAACATTCAAAGTATGAATGTTCCACATTAGATAAAAGTCATCCTTTACATCCATATTTTTAGTTGTGATTCGCATCTGAGCGGCCCTTACATTCATTTCGAGGAGATGATGCGAATGGAGCAGTGGGGTGATAATTATATGATCATCGGTTCCAGAAAGCGTTGGCGCGTGATCGAAATTTTTTTTCAGTACTACGGCACAAAAAATATTTCATGCGCCAAGGAAAATACCCCGCCTGCGTTCCTCAGAATCACTTAATTAATTTTCAGCGGCCTTATTTTCATTTTTTTATTCAGCCAACTATTACAAACTGATGGGTCCGACGGCAATACTGATCCCCTTGTGACTTTCTTGCCGTCAGTAAAACTTTTTTGGCGCTAGCCAACTTTGGAAACCGACAAACTGTCGGCTTTATGGTGACGTCCTCCAGACTTTACCCTGCTCGCCTGAAGCTCAATCTGCGCATAATCATTTGTGGCGATTTCGTTATACATATCCAACCGTGTACCAATTTTCAGTGGAGATTACCAGCTTCCCACGGAACGACCACAAAGTGTGACCAGCCACAAACTGACCACGCAAGAATCCAAGTTGACAGCAAAAATGCAAGCGCCATTACTGGCTTCCTTAAATCCGTTCAACCTCTTTGAAGTCACGTCCGGTACAATATGGCCGACACATCCACCATTTTGGCGTGCAACAATCCAAAGGGCAATTTCGCTTCGCTGAACCCTCGTTTCCCATTTGTGTAAGCCTGTCCGTGACAACCCGTGTCAAAGATAAGGCGGTTACTTTGGCCGTCCGTGGTCGTCAAGCATTTCCTTTTCCTGTTGTCACGCGCAGACTTCCTCTCCCCCTTCCCCCGTCCGTCCATTCTTCGTCCGTTAGTCAAAAGGCAGACCCGACAGCCTTGGCTTTGACCGAAACATTCGTATACGTATGTGTAGGATGTATATATCTTTGAGGAATGCACACCGGAAGTCCACGGGATAATTCCGTTTCTTCAAGATAATTACGGAATTGTAAACGTCGGGACCACGGTAAAGGACATCCTTTGTACTTTCAGTGCGTGACTTCATAAATATATATTTTTTTATTTTTGAAAAATTTAGGTCATCGTCACGTAGGTCCCACAAGAAATCTCTTATTTTCCCCATGAAAAATCAGTTTTCAGGCGCGAACGCATGCGTTTTTTTCCCATAGTCTTAAAAAAAAATTCCGATCACGCATCACATCTTTTCACCAAACACTTCCTGAAGCCGATGACCATATCAACCCATTGCTCAATTCACATGATAGTCTACATGATTGTACTGGCCGCTCAGAGGCATATTACAACTAAATAATTAGCTATACAGAAAAACTTTCATTTAACGTGAACATTTACAGTCTGAACATGGCTGAACCGGGCATTAAACACAGCTTTTGTACCTTACAAAAAAATGCATGTTTCGTTTGGTAAAAAAAAAAAATGAAAATAGAAAAAAATAAACCATCCTCCGCATATGCATAATCGAGAATAAGATGGACTAAAATAGTAACACCGCACATCTGCATCAATTTTTTTAGTACCACTTCTGACAACCATTAAAAAAAAATCCCTTTTCACTATTTTCCAGCATCCTGCTCGAAATAGCTTTTGCGACATTTACATAGGTTAGAGTGAATGTAACAAAACCGTTTCTCACGAGGAAAAACAGGACAATGAATGCCTTTGCAACATTTCCACGCATCGGAAGTAATGTTGCAAACCTAATCCATACAGGAAAGCCAATCGAGGGGAATGCACCTTTAATTTATTTTTAGCGACCTAAACCACGACCGTGAGATACAGGTATAAATTCATGTGTCATTATATTTGTGCTGTAAATTTAATTAAATTATCTTACGTAAGAAGCTGGATCACTGCCAGAAATTATGCTAACTACGATTACCATGTTTTACGATTTTGCCATGTGTGCTGGTAAAAGGAGCTTATTCAACGCAACGATCAATAAAATGTCAAGTTTTGCAAACGTGCATCCTCATAAATCAAAACACTTAGCTGAAAAGCGTTGTATTAGTGTAAATATCCTTTTTAAACGCCAGAGGCCATTGCCACCCAGACTGTATCACGGCAACGGTAATGGTTAACCAACACAAACGATAAACCATGAGAGAGCACTGACTTAACAAAACTGAAAAAGTCTCTATTTCCTGAAATTACCTTGAAGTTGGTTGAGCAACACAACCCTAAAATTCAGTATAACTTTTTTTTACCACTTCTTTCAGTAATGAGTAAACTTATTATTTATGAAGGTTAAAAATTGGTTTGAACAACGTATAGGTATGAATTGTGTTTTTGCACTGGCACTTATACAAGGAAATAAGTATTTTCCAGCTATTTGGGGAATTTATTCAACCAGTATCTCACGAAATCCTGTTTGCAGGGGGAAAAAATGCAGTTCTGAGGAGATATGGAACTAATATCAAAAACCAAAACTGGTAAAAGGGACCGCCAAGTTCCGAATGATTCGGCTTTTCAAAGGAGTGATATCAACACACCAAAACATTTGGCAAGTTTAACCGGCTAATAGTTCGAAGGTTAAATGAAAACTAGAACATGCTACGTTCGGTAACAATTTGAACGTTTGTCAGAACTTGGTCAAAAAACGGTGGTTAACAATTTATTCCGAATCCACAACAGATATAAAGAGGAATTAAATACGCCTATATGGAACAGATTACTTTTCGCTTATCTTTTAACCGTATTCTTCAGTCATGAAAATGAATGAATTTGTGATTTCCAATGTGATTTAACAATTATTTGTTCCGATTTTTCAGACACAAGATACTTTTTTTTGGGAGCAACTCAATTATTTCAAATTTCTTTGACTGCCATCTCAAATTCTTTAATAAACGAGATCTTACCTGTGAGGTATAAGACAACAGCGACCGTGGCAAGTAATAATACAAGAGCGGTAAGTAGAACACATAGAAGAGCCGTGGCTCTTCCGTCTCGCCTCCCCCCTCCCGTCTTGGACACTCGCAAACGCCACATCCGCCGTAATGGCCCTTTGGTGAGGCGAGAACGGGGAGGAGGGGGAGGGGCCTTTGCCTTGACCGGCGTCGGGGGAACAACGCCAAAATGGACGCTAGGGATGTCCACGTCATGGAAGGCCGGATTGTCCACCTGAGGAAGAAATAAAAAAAAAATAAACATACGGAAAGATTAGAGGAAATTAAAAAAAAATAATATGAGCACATACAAAAAGGTTAGCCTAACCCAAAAATAATACAACTACACTTGAAAATAACTACTATACGAACATACTTTAAGTAACGTGGCGCAGCAGTTAAAGTTTTCGGAGGAGGCCAAACAACGCTATTTGGGGTGTGTGGGGGAGTACTGTGAGCTCTCCAAGTGCCTCCTGAATATGAAGTATTTTACGGTAACGGTAAGCTACATCACTAATGCATCTGGAGGACATTTTTTTTTCACAAATTCTCGAGGTAGGCCAGTTACTGATTTAGCATTATCATACCTTCACAAAACTTCAATAGACCAATACGGGGAAAGAGTTTAATGTAGAACAACATTCAACACATAAAAATCATACCGGATTGCTCGAAATCTGACTCCTCTTAACCAACCTTACTGAAAAATATTGTTGCTAATTTCGAGTAGGTACACATTAACAGAAACCAAAAAAAGGTTATGGCTGTTCCTCCAATACGAAACATATCCACGGCTATCCTATCATTCCATAAACTAAGTTTCGTTTTAATATGTATTAGAGACCTTATTACGCACATCGTTCAGCATTTATCAGCGCTGAATAATTATTTAAATAAACTACGATTACAGATTATTTAAAAAAAAAAAAAAAGCATATGTTGAAGATGTTACAGATGATGTAGGGCTTTCACGGATATACTACATAGGAAATGGCTCCCTGTGCCTTAATTGCTATACTAAAATTAAACCCGCTTAGGCTATAACATAACGAAATAAAGAGGTTGGCTCTTGCTGCAAACAGCTGTCATGATGTGTTGGTTCATAGAAGAAGCCACGGTGATATGAACCTACTCTTCAATACCGATAATCCCTCTTCAACACTTCGAGCAATGCTGAAAGGTGCGTGTCTTACTAAGTTATGCAAGAAGCCTTACTAGCAGACGGATAGGAAGATTTTCGCCTCCTCCTTCTAGTTCAAAAGACATACGAATCACAAGGCTTCGATCGTTTTTAGGGTGTTGGTACTCAGGGTCAATGACACAACCGTACTGTTCGTCACGTTTGCACGACGTCATAACTGAAAACTACGAAAGCCACAAGCTCAAGCTTTAAATTGATTTGATCTCTACCTATCTTCCGTTTTCTTTTCTGATAATGGCTCGTTTCAGATTTAGTGAATGACTCAACAATTAAAACAATCATTCATTAAAATGACGAAACCACGAATTGTTAGAAATACAGAGGACGTCCGACAGGGTTTTCGCAAAGTTAAGGGGAATTTACGGGCCGTATAGGTCGGGCCTAAGCAATCCAATCAATTGGATGACGTTGTTACCGCCAAACCAAAACAATGGCGTACTTCCCGATGCCCGCTAATGCCAGTGCTGATCATCCATTGACACGATACAGCAAACGTTGCTTATTTTCAGTCGCATATTCGTGACCAACAATAGCCAACAACAGCCAACGGGATGCAATAATGAGTAAATATGTCGCGAATAGGAAGCAGTAACGTCAGACGCGTTAAGTTGTATTAAAAAATACGGATGCAAACCTATTTACGTTGCCTTTTGGACTTATATGTCAGACTGGCTCAGCGGGGAATCGAACCCGGAACCTTTGAAATCAAAGGCCAAGGTCCTACCGCTGAAACATACTGACACGGCCTATCTCGAACCCATTGGCTTTCCGTCCCGTATAAGCGTTAAGTTGTGTCGACTGATCTCGCGAAAATCTCGCAATGTTTCTCGCTCTGCTGTGTAGTATTGAGTTGACTGACCCTACCAAAGCTACGTATAATCCAAGGTCTCTGGATTGGATCCGATTTGAATGGGCCCCGGCAGCTAGACCATCGGCCCCAGACTCCAATACCTGCGCATAATGTGGGGCTGGTCAATGTCGTTGACACTTAAGTCCCTCAACTGACTCGGAAACCCTTGTGGGAGTGCACCTGAAACTTTTTTAAATTTTTATATATTTATGGTAACGTGTTTTTTTTTTAAATTATCACCAATGCACAATCCATTAGCGATCTCAGACTGTGACAATGTAACCTATGCTTACAACAGATCAACGACCACATTAGGACTGTGTAAGATCACGATCACAGGTCGACCAGTCTTATTTTCAAGGGCTTAAGCTATAGTGTGTTTAATATTAACATCACGTTCGCTAAATGATATTTGATTGTGTGATATTGATTGTGGGCGTGGAAGAAGCCGCAGGTAACCTTGCTCGATGATCCACGGATCAACTTCAAAGATAGATAGACAGACAGAGGCGGCCAGACAGGATAGTTTCGTATCCCCTACTCCCTCCTATATTATTGTATCCCCATTATACGAAGGAATCAAGCCTAGAAGGAGCGCCGATCTGATATTGAGCGAAAGCTTTTTTAAAAATAATAAAATAAAGACGCTCAAAAGCGGGTGCAGAGCACCTCGTCATGCACCCTTGGCTTAGCACCTTAATCCCCTTGCTTCAATGACGTCAATGAAGCTCTTCCCTGGCCTATCTGTCTGTCTGACTGTCTGTCTGTCAAAGAATGGAGGATTTGGCCCTGACGTGTGGGAATGAGCTTCGTAAGTATCCTCCCCCACCTCTCAAGTCTCCGCCCACCACTTAGCTGCGAATGACTGCTTCTATTTTCATTCGTGATGATTAGAGCTAGAAATCTGGCCTTTAGATGGGAACTGAGTGACCTATACCTTGAAACGTGAAGGTTTTGAGTCCCGCTTGTATTATTTTTTTCTCTCTTCTTTATCGGTTTATGAATGAATTAACAGGTTTGAAAGCTCAGCTCGTGACCCGGCCCCGACTGTTCCTGGCTACCGAAATGAGCTTCACACTCCTGTGGTATTCTTCTCCTGAAAACCGTTGCAATCTGTACGATTTTTAGCGATGTTACTGTCACGCGAGGAGCCATTCCTACATACCAAACAGGGTTCCCACCAACCTGGAAAACCTTGAAAACTCAGGGAATTTAAAATAAGTTTCAAACTCAGGGAAAACTCAGCGAATTCTCCGATTTTTCACCAAAAAAAAAATGGGAAAACTTAGTGAAAAAACAAAGCCACAATTTTAGGCCTAGTCCTGAGTGCATTAAACATATTCTGTTATGACATTGTGGTAAAATAATCCTTGTACTTCTGTGTTAACTTCTAAAAGTTCATTAAATTGGGCTACTCTTTCAAGTAAAACTGGTAAAATGTGTGAAAAAATTTCCTTCTTGAAATTTTGGAGAATAACCTGGAAATTACCTCAATTACTATGGAAAACATGAAAAAGCCAGGAAATTATTTCAGTATTTTGGTGAGAACCTTGCCAAAGCCAAAGAGGCTTACAAATATTTCTTGGGACATAATAGCCTACAGTCGTTAAAGACTGGCCTTATGAGAACACAAGCCCGGCAAACGCATTTTAAGTGGGTCGTGGTTTAAGTCCGAGTCGGGGAAGGATTCTTTTCTTTCTTTCTTTCTCATATTAGTGTGTAGCCTACAGTATTCTCACAAGGCCAATCTTTATTGCATGACTGTGCACGTAATTTTCACATTTTTTTCACAGATTAAATGCTGTTGGTGTCTACATTTTGCACACGTCAAACCTTAGTTTTCCACATTTTTTTACACGTCAAACCTTAATTTTGCACATTTTTTCACTTTAGACTTGAGTTTTTAAGTCAGACTACAAGTCCATTTGTTTTTTTTTGTTTTTTTTTCAGCTTCGTGCCAGTCTCACCTACAGCCACTCCTCACACTGACTGATGCGCTGATGGAGTTGGGTAACCCATGGTCATCGGCTCCACCATGTAACGCGCTACATTGATTCATCGAACAGGATCGCCGATAGCAAAGAAAGACAATTACAGACTGTGTGCCAGTAAAGGAAGATGCAAAGTTATATTTTAACATATTTTAGGCAACTAAAAAACAAAGTTGCAGAGGATGCCACGCTATACCAGATGCCATCGTGTCGCACGAAATTCACAACACCATCCTCTTCACGATTTAGCTTACGCACATTTTTACTTCCAACGCTGTTCCTTTCGGCTTTTTCTCCCCCACACAGTCAAACACGAAAGTAGGATTTTACCGGATAAGGCGACTAAAAAAAAAAAATTAAAAAAAAAACACCGTCATGTTGTGCAGTCGCGTTCGTGTTGCTAACTTTGTGCTGCGACAAGACAAACCATTTCTTTTGAGTCAAGCAGGCAAGTCGTGCTGAGATATCTTCTGTCACCCTAACGGATTGCCTTGGAATGAAAGCTTTTACGTCTTGCGATGCACTTGGTGTACCTATTTAAAGCTAAAATAGTGTGAGACCCTCCGCAAAACTGCCGTCACGCTCGACAGAAAGATACGCGACGACAAATGGAGCGCCCTCTACCCATTGGGTGGGTGGCAATGCAATAGATAACGAGAAGACGGGACGGAAATGGCTGCTGAAACTAAAAGCTGTTTTGCGAAAACATTCAAAGGACCGCCTTTGACCCTTTGACTTTGTTAAAGCTCTTTAAACTTTCAAAACAAATTAGCCTATCACTTTAAGGGTTAACTTATCAAGATTGGAACCAAATGTTTAGGCACTGACCTTTCGGCTTGTCCCAAAATGTTCAAATGGGACTCCGTGACAATTTAAAGAGCCTTAAACAGCAATACAAGGTACACTAAAAGCTGTTGGCAACAGATTTCATTCCAACGCCAAAAGCTTCTCTTTTTTTAGTGCATTGATGCCAAAAACAGCAGTTTTCCTTAGTTTGGGTGTGTTGGCTTCTGCCTTTATACGTCTTTGGAGCCGTTTGGCACCAGTCCAAATTCGCATTGCGATCTTCGTACACTGTCTCCAGATGCCCGAACAAAACGAGCACACATGGCCCAATGGTTAATTTGGATGTCTGAGGTGGAGTTACATATCAGATAATGCCTTAAGTGACATTACTAGTGACACCTACACTGGGGGAGGTCAAACAGTGGCAAGGTTTATTGAATGACAAGTGATTTTACACAAGTGCATTTTGTCACATCCTCGTCGCCATTGTGATGTTTTTGAGGTGGCGTTACATCATAATAACGACTTAGAGGCTTTACTAAGTCATGACACCCACACTAGGAGAGCTAAGGTCAAACAGTGGTATGATTTACTGAATCACAAGCGCTTTTACACACATGGTTCATTTATACGATTATGCACACTATGTGCAGTTAATGAAGAACAGAAGGGTGGAAGTAGTGCGCCCCCTATCTACTTGGAGAAAGTGTGTAAACACCACAGTTTGCGTCCTCGTCTCCAAAGAACGGAACGTCAGTTCGAAACTTGTGAATGGGCTATGTAATTACGTATGTATTAGAAGCAGAAAATAACCAAAAATCAGTGAGACAGTTAAAAGCGCAAGGTTGTGCTATTCTGTCCATAATCAGCAGGCTTCATAAATACAGTTCGTAGCTGAGAGAAGAAATTCATGCTTTCATGATTAGTTCGCATTTAACCTACAGACAGCATTCTCCCGCTTCATTGACTGTCTATGGAATTTTATCATTGATAAAAGAGTTCACACCAGTTAGAATGTATGGCCTAAGATGCAGAATCGATTTAAATAAATAATCCCAGCGGACACACTTGATCTTGCAGCGACCTCTTTACTGGGCTGAACTTGTGCCACAAACAGGTACAATTCTATTGGACTGTAATTTTCCAGTTAGGAGTAAAATTCCCGTTACATCTTCTGGGCTTTCGTTGCCCAGGCCTATTATTCTTTCCGTTCAAATAGATGTTTCCTAATTGCCGTCAACCAACTAAGCAGTTTCCGACAATTTCCCGCAACCTCAACTGACTTTGCAGATTTACACTGAACAGTAAACTTTCTTGCCTTTTAAATTCAAAAATTATCATCTGTCTACCAGTCTTCTTGTAGTCTTTTTTAAGTTGGCCTTGCCTTTACATTACAAGGCTGACATTGTTCAGTTACTTTTTTTTGTCGTGAGCTCCATTCTAAGTGCCTTGAGCCTCAGAAGAGCTCACAGCATTTAGCCGCCTGGGTTCTAAAACTTTTCGCGACCCCTGATGTGGCTGGTGCTCACATGAAGCTTACCGTTGAGACATTGGATATTTTGAAGCAAAGACGACACAACTGCATCTTCTACAGTAGCAGTGTTTCAGGTATGGCATCCATGCTTTCCTCCCTACCTCTCCCACTCCCCCTTATATTACCCCCTCACCATCAGCCGACCGAGATTTTCTTCTTTTTCCGTCAGAGTTCGAACAAGTTGTTGACGGACGCTAAGCCCAAGCGCCATCTTCTAAGGAGCCACTTGTTGGCCACTCCAAATCAATTTGACAGAGACCGACGTTTGGCGGAGAGGGAGGAAAAGTAAGTGCACGTGATCAGACTGCAACCAAGGAAACGGCAAAGAAAGATTCGGACGAGATACTTAAACGACAAAGAGACAGGGTTTGCTACATACCTAAATCCAGTACTTTTCAACCTTTTAGTTTTCTTCCATTGCTTACAGAACGCGAAACGTTATGCATTCCGTACCGTAAATCTAGAAAGATTTGGATGAGTCACTTTTTTTAACCTGGCAACGTCAAAAATTGGTTGATTTGGGACCAGGTGACCCATACTTATCGAAAGGAATGTGACCCGTCTGTGTCGAAATTCACAAAAATTACTTTCGAGATTTAGGACGATAATGCTAATAACAATAACAAATAAATTTACATAAAATTCAGCAGCGCTGGCTTCTTTTGTTGTAAAATTTACGGAAAAAAGAAGCTTATATACCGTAAGCCAGTGAAGACTATCTCCATCTTGGACAGCAATGCTGCAAAGAACCCTATAC
>JAHWFP010076637.1:56808-87723 GCA_023313725.1 Lithobius niger
ATGGACAGCAATGCCGCAAAGAAGCCTATGCCATAAGCCAGCGAAGATTATCTCCATCTAGACAGCAATGCCACAAAGAAGTCAATACAGTACGCCAGCAAAGACTATCTACGTCATGGACAGCAATGCTGCAAAGAAGCCTCTACCATAAGCCAGCGAAGACTAGCTCCACCTTAGACTGCAATGCCGCAACGAAGCCTATACAGTAAGTCAGTGAAGACTATCTCTATCATGTACAACAATCCGCAAAGAAGTCTGTACAGTAAGCCAGCAAAGACTAGCTCCATCTCGGACGGTACTGCCACATGAGAAACAACTCGTGAGTAGCTCTTCTGCAATCCAATAATGGAAGCTACCAACGGGTGCGCGATGGGTAGCATGCAGAACTTAGACAAGTTACTTTCACGGGTTAGACGGGTTACCGTCCTTAAACGGTCTACCAGCCAATATCTTAAGCACACTGTGTTTTGCAATTCCTTGCACTATTTCACAGTTGCAGAAAGCTGGATGCGCAATAAACAGAAAAACAAGTTCCGTCTTGTTTTCAAATTCAAATGAAATGTTTTCGAGTGTTTCTTGAAGAGCAAATTTAGGCTGAAGACGAAAGGTGAAACTTCCGAAAACGTTTTATAGACATTCGGAAACAAGCGGAAAAGGCTCTCCCTTTTCTATTTTCAGTATTTGATATACTGGGTGTTATGCTCAGAGCAGCGGGACCAGGCGTAAACTTCACTCCAATGACCTGGTTGGTCCACACTCTCTCTCAAACTGTGAAACCTTTGCCATTGGGACTTAATGGTCTAAGTAAGATGGAATCTAAGTGGCCAACTCTTTCAACACTTGATCATAATTACATGTCCCCCGGATAGGGCAATCACCATTAGCATTACCAGTGAGTGGCTATAGTTAGAGATTTTCGGCCCATGAGTGATTCGTGATACTCGCACCAGGAGGGAGGATCATGGATCACTTTGCACAATCCCGTTTCGCAGAGAATAAGATTAAATTTTTTCTGCGAAATAGGAATTCCCGTTTCGCAGGATTCCATTTCACAGAATTTTTTTTTTCAAATAGTGTACCAAATTATGCATGTTTTTTCCTTGCGCTGCCTCGCTCTCTTCGGCTAAACATATCAATATAACATTAGACACCGAAACTAATCATAAATTCCTTCCAATGAGAAATGCATCTTGAAGTTCGATTTAGTGAAACGGGATTCTGCGAAACGGGAAATCACCGGAGGGCACTGCATTAGCAGAGGCATTGAAGTTTGAACATGAGATTTAATTCCGGGCATCACGCAACGATCGGTCGTTTCACAATTTTTTTTATATAGTCCTGCTGCTTCTGTTTCTTTTGAACTCTGGCAGATGCTAAAAGCAGTTCAAAACAACACTGGAAATGAAACTGCCAGATTTCTCATCCCCTCCCCCTCCCCCCGATTTGTTTTTTCTTGGCGTGATGGGGTTCTTTAATTGTGGGCGTGGGTTGCTTCGCGAGCCAATATGGCGCCCAACAAACCGGCAAACGCGAGTCATGCCACTCCACCGTCAATAACGCTTCATCGGAAATCATTGCTTTAATGAAGGGACGATAAAAACTAACAAAGACGACGTAGGCAATACTGAAGAGGGAAGCGAACAAAAAAATTAATGGCGTATGAAGGGTCTTTGCCTCGGGGCACAAACTAGGAGCGCCCTTCTACCGTCGGTTTGTCATTTGGTCCGAAATAGCCAACCTGCCTCACGATCCCATTACCAAAACACGAACCATTTTTTCCACCTATTATTTACGACTCCAGATCAAAAACTGCACCAGCAACAACTGCAGGCCTATGTCCGCCAGCCAGCCACTGCACCACGCTAATTGCGCATAATAAATTGGTCTCTCCACCGCTAGGAGTGCTGTTCTCTTGTGGGAAAATGGAGAACACGGAATAACGGCATACAGATACATAGCACGACAAAATGCACTGCAGCTCGTAAAAATTTATCCTTTTACGACAACGTTTACTGTCTTTAATGGTCTTTAAAAGAATGAATTCAATGCCTTTGACAAAAGTGTAGGCAGACACGGTGTGTCTCAACTAATGACGACATGATTGGGCGGTTAAGGGAGTTGTTTCATTGTAAAAGCAAACAGTCGTTGGAATGAAATAAAAGAGGGCTTTTTACTGCACATTCGATGCTTAATTAAGGTCGTACAATGTTTGCTTAGTGTCTAGATGTGAGTGGGATTTACAGTGCTTAGGGCTGAATTTACAGCTTCAACGGTATGCTACAGTTTTTTTTTATAAACAATTGAACAACGACAACACCGCCATATTATACCAAGCGCCATGGCTGTTTGCTGTGACGTGCACATCACGTGACTGGGCTAGTCCAATCAGACGGCCAAACAGCCGTTGTTCTCGTTCGTCATTGGCTAACTCATGGTGACGTCACGGCAAACAGCCATTGCGCATGGTATAGCTATGAGCTATCATCTGGAGAGATTGCAACAAAGGGCACTAGATTAAAATGAAGGGAAAACAACGGTATTTCTTAACCTTCAAAAAAGCATTTATATCCATTTGCTGCTCTCTAGTTCTGTCTAGCCCTTACTTTCAACAGGCTAAGGAACGCACAAATAAATTTCTTTTTACACAACAAACAAGCAACGTATCACCTTAATTATTGAGTGTAAAGTTGGTGCGCCCACGGTATACTAGGAAGCAAGCGGTAAATTAAGTTTAACGACATCACGGGCGCTTTTTTCTACATATAGACCGTTTTAAAACGCAGATTTTGAACCGCTAGATGGGCGCCATCGAGTGACAGTGATATCGTTAACCTTGACCGCTTGCTCCCTGGTGCACGTGGACGCACCAACTTTTCATTCAATGATTAAGGAGGCACGTGGCTAGTTTGTTGTGCAAAAAGAATTTTCTTTGCGCATTCCTTCGCTTGTTGAAATCAAATGCTACATCGAGGGGTTCAACAAATCTAGAAATCTCGTAAACCCAAGATTTAGATTTGTAAATCCATTGCACATCTTGTGCAAATCCTGTAAATCTGTAAATCTTGTGTAAATCATTCAAATCTTGTAAATCTAGTACAAATCGTGTAAATCACGTAAATCTGGCGAAAATCATTTAAATCTTACTTAAATCTTTAGTAAATCTTTAAATTCCAGCAAATCTGCTAATCCTCATGTAAATCTTCAAATCTGTGTAAATCTGCAAAATTTTATGTAAATCTTTAAAGCTTCTGCAAATCCATGTAAATCTTGGAAAACTTCGTGTAAATCATTAAATCGTATACTAAAATCTTTTGTAAATCTTTAAATCCCAGCAAATCCGTAAATCTCCGTAAATCTGTTGGAAGATTTACACCTCATACACTTTTTTCTTTGTCGAACCCTTCGCGCTACATAGAACTACAAAACGGTAGACGGCGCTGGATGCTGCAACCTGTCATTCGGTGAGTAGGTACCTTTAAGCTTACATAACGCTTAAGACTACTACAGTGATTGAATTTCTTTATAGTTACGTTGCCGAGATAGCAATTTTGATTCTGCTGTGCAGGCAATGAGGAAGATAGTTTTTTTTTCATTCCTGATTCAATAAGTTTTAAAATCAAGTCTCGCTTGCTCACCATGGCCCTCACCTTCACTCATTTCACGCAGCAGTAGCTGTATTCAAATTTCTATCCGTTCGACAACAGCCCTGTTTGGAGAGGGCGCTCTCATCGGCGTTCGTGCCACAACCTGAACTTTATTGCCGACGAGAGCCAAGAGAGAGAATAGTTGAGCCTGGGAGCGGCTCCCGTTCGTGTATATATGCATAAGTTTTGGGCAATTCTTAATCAAGTAGTAGATACAAAAAGTGCCTAACTCTCCTTCCCCCACCCCTCCACCTCCCCCAACCTTTTGAAATCCCGCAGCTACCGTCCCCATGATGGATGTGGCCATTTCACGCTGCCTGCGTTCTTGGCATGGCAGACATGTTGCTTTCAAGACGCCATTATTATGCAGCTCTCGGGGAGTTTTGAGAAATAAACATTCGTACTTGTAAGCTTTGTTTCCAGTTTAAGTGCGGAATAGAGAATAAAACTGCAGTAAATTTAATCGTTTTATGGTTACCTACCAGCGAGCATATCGCGAGAAAGTTCTAAATAAGGGCATGGGACAAAGAACTGGAACTCAGCAATTCTGTTATCAACAAACTAACGTGACTGCAAAAGGAGATGCTTAATAACAATTTTATGATTCCTATTACAAAAAGGAACTAAACATCAACGCGAAGAAAACATTCAGCCCCTTTTAAGTGAATGGAATAAGTAATTTACAGAAAACACCTCTGAATGAATAGTTATGAAATGTTCAGAAAATACTTTGAACACTTTCACATCTCAAGTCATGTCCGTATTGGGCACCACTAAATTCAAAGAGAACAATTTTTTGCATACAGTGTTTTACAATATGTGCATAAATATGTGTATAAAATTAAAATACAGAAGTACTGAGAACCGTAATCAGCCGTATGAAGGACACATTTTCACAAAGTCGGTTTGGAGGAATTAGCCTATACGGAATGGTTTGTAAAATCTGTTTAAAGATTCCTGTGTATGGACCCATTCCTAGGTTCCACATCTCTTAATTATTTTACTTGAGCGCTCTCAAAATGTAAAGAAGGAAAAAACGGGTTCTAGGTTCTAATATTTACTACCTTATTTCGCTTGTCTTCAATTGCCTTTCAAGTCTCAGGCAACTGGAGTGACTAAATTAGTGTATCAATGCTTTTGAATGACGTTATTTTAGGTTCAAATCTTCTAGAGACCAAAGAAAGACCTAGAAGGTAGAAATCGTTGAGGAAAGTTTTCAGTGAAACGGATAATTGGTTCTAAAATTATCGTGGATTCAGATACACGATAACATAATACGATTGGGGGGGGGGGCGGGCGGAGGGGGCGCGACAGAACAGCTAACGTCACCTAGATTACGAAACACGCTTTGCAATCTCATTTATTTGACGATCAACGCAGTATTCGGGAAAGTATTATTGCAACACATCACCTCCTCCTTCATCACTTCATAAACGTAACACATGCCGGATGGGAATACTTTCGATATACTTCGGGTTTCATAACGCAATTTTTTTGCCAGATGCCACCAATGGGCTATTTTAAGGTATTTCGTTATCAACAAACCTGCCCACACAGTTCCTGCCATCCTATACAGCAGGGAACTTCCCTTTTTTTTTTGGCCTAGAAAATAAACCAAAACATTGTTCGCCGAACGACAGAAGTCGAATACTCTATACTGAATTTGGATTTTGTGTGTGTGTTTGTCTGTTTGGCACACGATAAACATTTGGTTCTAATTCGTTGAAAATTAATGCCAAGGGATATATGGCGCATGAAAATCAGCAGTTCTAAGATGGAATTCCTTAAATATTTCAGATATTTTCAGGTTTTTCGATGGATGGTTAAACAGATTTTGAGTAGCAGAGGTAAGGGAGGGGAGGGGGTCCCGATCTCTGATGCTAGTGGCCCCGAGCCCACATGACCAACAGTTACTTCGGTGTTCGCTTCAATGTAAACTATGTATTATGTATAGTATCTCGCTCGGCGGAGTGACTGCGACACTCACTTATACACCTAGTAACAAAACTATTCGGGGTATTTAGTTGCTTTATTACACAACCGCTGAGGTTTTGGTGATTTCCAGAATTTTGCTTTTATATACTACATTTTGTCATTATTTTCTTATCAATATCAGTTCAACTTTAACAAAGACGACGTATAAAACATTTCTAAAGCCACTTTCCTAACCATGAGAAAAGAAATATCAGCTGTAAGTCGCAGAAACACTCAAAAATGAAAACATGTGATAACAGAAAGTACAACGTTGTAATTTTTACAAGAAAAATAGTAGACGCACACATTATCAAAAACCCCAAAACAGAAATAAAGTAAACAGAAACTAGGTGACAAGCTTACCACATCCAAAACAAGAGAACAGCTAAGAACCTGCCAAGTTTCCTCCAGTTAACGCCTTCATTTCAGAAGCTGACAACAACTTTCACCTTTCAACTGTAATTACCCACACAACCCTTATTTCTGGGGTTTTGGGTGTAAAAACAAGCCCGTAGAGAGAAAAGGTGGCACCCGGTGAAAAATTTTCGGCCACGGACCCCCTCCAACCTCTCTTTTCTTGCCCTTTTCGGGATCGGGGTTCCCATTTTTGGGTCCACAAAAGTACAGGGATCCGGGACAAAATGTCCCCCTCCCTCCCATCCCGGTCGACGATCCTCGGTATAAAAGAAAACCAAAAAGAAGGAGAAAAAAACAAAATTAAACTGAAAATTCGACCTTGGTTTTCCAACCGCTATAATTCCTGAGATAATACAGCAGGGGCCACCATTCCGAACTCATGCTTTCTGGAGGTATCACTGCATTTGGCCTTTCGTTGTCTATATATTCACTCTATTTTGTTCCTTTTGTCCAGTTGCTGGAACAGCCTGCGGCGCGTCCCTTAATTATTGGGTGTTGTCAGCCCCGAAACAGACGGACGGATGGACTGTGACTGGTCGGTCACGGGAAGAGTCGTAAACACAAACGACACAAAGGGTCAGTCACCAAACATAAAAGATGGAAAAAAATAGCCAATCAAATTTTTCTGTGAAGCTGAGTAGGCCTACAATACAAATATTACACAAAATGTAAAACTGATTAGAACTACTTTATCGCCAAACTTTACAAAACTAAATTTTAATTCACTCATGTCTAACACGCTATTTTAAAATTGGAAAGTTATTTTAATTTTATATACGTGTATAATGGTTGAATACAGCAGTAAGGTTTCCCGTTGACTAAACACCCCAGCACATTGTGGTATCTGAAACCGTACAGGAAAATCAGTCGTGTTCCTTTTATGTTATGAATTAGGTTCAGTTAAATTACCATCATCACCAAACGTGCTCGTTTTTGTTTTCTAATTTTAAAATTAGAAAAAGTTGAAATTGCTCTGCAGTTTAAGCTTATGAAAAGTAAGTTTCCACTCACCCGTTGTTGCTATCCAACGTTACTGGTACTCAACCATGAACTGATCACGGCAGAGCTCACCCCAAAGAAGTGTTCTGCTCGACCGAAGAGGAAAAGGTACCTTACGGTACGATGAGAGCGATGTGCGTAAGATGCAAGGTACCCTAGCAAACGAATCAGGGGTCCCAAACTTCAGAAGCCCGCTGGGGGCGGGGGGTCGTAATTAAAAATGAAATTAAAATGAATTTCTTTGTAAAGAAACAAACACACGCAACAATAAGTTCCATGACTAAAAATTGTTATAGGAGGGTAGGGCTAGGGGTGAGGGAGGGGGGGGGTCTGTTTTACCCCTAAAACGTACATTGGAGCTACCTGTCTTGATCCCAGAAAATTGTTTAGTTGTTGGAAGGGGCCACGATTTTGCCCTGTCACCCAGTCTTGGAAAAGAAAATTATTAAGTCGCTACTTTGGTCTGTTCTGGACATTCTCGCGACCCTGCAAAGTTTAGAGGTTTGTCGGTTCGAATCCACGGGTTTTTCCTGCTCCTTATTAAATTTCTCTCTTCCGTGAAACTTCTAATAAAGTTTAAATATTGATACGCCTCACGAACACAAATATTGCTTAAGATGACAAAAAGAGTCAAGGAAAATCATTTTAAAAATGAATAAATTAAGAATTGTCGAATTAATGGGTTTTTTTTTAGTTAAACGTTTACACAGCAGCTTCGCTGATCCCAAAATGTCTCGAGCGTTGTTGTGTATATTTTTATTAGCCGCAGGGCTTTTAATTAGTGGATTTTGGGGTGGTCGCGGGTGCGTGCCGGGCAGGGCAGACCCAGAAATCGTAAATAAGGGCCAAATGGCCTGGGGCAACCCACGCCACGCAAAAGCTGTTTGTTTTTTGTCAGAGCGTAAATTTTTCAGGCGTAATTAATGTGAGCCAAAATCAAGAGAAAATTGCATGAAATGGAAATTAAAAAGGCGGCGGAACGAAAACCAGAAGCCTTTGAAGTCAGTGAACTTGAAGGTGTACGGCACACGGGAACGCAAGGACCTTCGAGGCAATATCGAGGAAGTCGAGCAACTGGAAATATTTAGTAATAATTAAAAATTCACTCCTCATTAAATGCAGCAGATTGGTATTAAGGACTGTTCCAGTAAAAATACATCAACCTGAAAAATAAAGAAAACATATCTGCCTCTACTGGGGTTCGAACGGAGGACCTGCCGTTTAGTAGCAGTCGGGCACCTACTAATTGCGGTATCTCAGGGGTAGGGTGGGGGTTGGTGGTAGAGATGCCGGACTTCATGGTCAACCCATGCCTTAGAAGCTGTTCACCCTATCTCGATGATGACCTGGTGGCCACACGCACTGTAACATACAGGGCACGCTTATGCAATGATTCGCCTATGCCGCTGGAAATCATCTGTAATTCCAACATGGCTGCGGTTTTAGCACTGCCGGCTCGCAACGAAAACAGTCAATAATATGAGTTCAGAAGCTGCTGGGAAAATTGTTTTGTCAGGAGGAAATTTTTTCTTTATCTTATCGCTTTATCTTAAGACTGCAAGTATTTACTCAACTCAACCGACGTCGGCTTTAGCTTATCCAGGTAGCGTTGTTGCCACGACAACGACACCATTGCTACTGTGATCCAATGCCAGCTGCGAGAATACAAAGGTGAGACATCGTGTCCCAGGAGTGAAACCGAATCGTTTTTCGGGCAGAAATAAACGCAAGTAAATAATCTATATAATACGCTTAGGTTGGGACGATATGCACACAGCAAAAGCATCATGCATGGAGCTAACTCATCATGAACGGAGCAAACGCAGGCAGGCAGACAGACAGAGTGCGGGGGGGGGGGGGAATTTATGCCCCCAGGGGGGGGGGGGGGGGGATAATGATGGGATACAGCAAGTAAACAATACATAACAAGATTAATGGATAAATGTAGATGAGAGTACGTCCCCTTTCGCACCAACAGCCGAAGTTCAGTAGCCACAAAGGACAAGGTAAAAACAAAACAAACAAAAAATAAGTAAATCCCAACGCACATCGGGAACGTTGTAAATGTTCCCCGACGACCCCGCACGACAAGAGCAAGTTCAGCCCAGTGGTCAGAGTGGTCGGCATCCAACCAAATGAATGCCGTATCGAATTCCGCCAAAGACTAGAAAAAATAGTCTAAAAAATCGTCTGTTGATACGAGACAACGACAGATTTTGTGAAAACAAGTAGATAAACAAGTCCTGGGTTCGAGTCCCATTCGGGTCAAATGTCTTTTTTTTCCCTACTCTTCTCACATTAGTCGATCTTGTATTAACAAGGCCTCGAAAAAGTCCGATTTGTTAATTCTATAACTTGTGATTTATTGTTGACATTATTCGTTTTTTGTGTTTGTGTAAAGAATCTTTTTCTTCCATGGACCGCTGAAGCGCTTATTTTCTTCGTCTCTCCCTAACCCTTCCTCTTAAAGACCCTGTCCCTATACATTTCAAATCGTTGAGGTAACCAATCGATACGACATGAAACTTAGTACATTCATAAAATATAATGATTTGACAATCTGGCTAGTTTTGTTATATATTTAGGATATATAGTTGATATTGAACGATTGATTATCATACACCACTCGGCTATACTGTCAATGATTTATAATATGTATTTTTATATTTTTAAGGCTCTTGTGTTAATATGTCGCCTCATTTCGTTTTAGCAGTTTTAAATTGTCCGGAATTTTTTTGTGAGGCCCCGTCAGCAATAAATGAGCAATAAATACAGCAACAAAATTAGCTCACCATTAATTGATAGTTGTTACTGCAAGTGTTTTAGAGAAAATTAAATCTTCTAATTTCGACACAAGATTAAACTGTAGCTTGGATCTGATTTGATAGTTTTTTGTTTTTTATTATTATTATTATTATTGTTTATTTTTATTTTTATTTAACCTATACGTAGCTATGAATCACGTTGTTCTGGCGGCAGATACAGAGGGGGAATTCCTTTTACAAGCGACAACCGACATGAGCCGGCGTATTCCGGTGTTCTCCGATCGCAGTCGAGAAGGGGCGAGGGATAATCGTCTAACTGGAAAATCGCATAATTGGAAGAACGTATACCGTATATCAGTGTAACCGAAAGTCGTCTAACAGGAAATTCGTATAATGGAAAAGCGTCTAACTAGAAATTCGTATAATGGAAAATCGTCTAATATCCCTGCCTCGCTCGCGCTACCGCGCTCGCTGCGGCTATACATATAACATCAGAAACCGCAGTTAGACGTTAATCCAGTTAGACGTTTATCCATTATACAATTATCCATTATACGATATTCCGTTTAGATGCTTTTCGAGATTTTTTATTTAGGCAGATTTTAAACAATTATCCTATTAGACGATTTTCCAGTTAGACGTTCGTCCGACACCCCGTCGAGAAGATCGGCTATGTCGGGAAAATCCCTGCGTAATCGTAAATAGATCCGTGGGTGTGCAGATGCATCCAGAGCGTGATTCATTCAGCCATCCTGATCACCAAGCCGGCATACTCCGCACCGGCGTTCACCAGTGTTTTGAATCCAAAATAGGCTAGTTATATAGTAAACTCTAAATATAACTAGTCTGAAGTAACAGAGCATAGTGGAGAGGCAATATTGCATTCCGCTCTTAGCCACTTCCTGTTTTCAAAATATTTTACCGACGAAGTCCTTCCGGTTATGGGCACAGAAGAACATGACGTCATCGTACAATTCTTTTGGCCAAGAATCGACCGGTAAATGATTACCACGCACGTGACGCAGTTCCGTAATAATGCGTCAGAAATACGCGATGAAGGCACGCTATTACGCTGCTAACTGCTCATACTAGTCACGCAACGGTTTTCTCGGTATTAATTTCTATATTGAACAAGACTCTGGTCTAGAGTTAGAAACATTTCTCGCTTCTCGGATATTAATGGACGTCACGCCATGACGCAAATGCAAATTAGCTTTGATCAAAACAGATCGGCTAGCGAGCAAACATCTTGGATGGCATAATTGCTTAATTCTTCACCACAATTTTCAAAATAGAACACAGTCCACAGGAAAAAGACAAGCAGTACTCTATCGATCCATGAATAAATTAAGTCGAAGGTCAGTGGTCAGAATGGACGCATTTCATAACAGTAGCCCCATGTAATCATGGTCCGAAGGTAATAGGATTGACGGACCATGATGTAATCAGTCAGCCTACAGCAGAAGAAAGAAAGAGTTGTAAACGCTGCAGCAAAAACTGAAGTATAAAATAAGGGTTTTTCTTCCACGCTCGTCTTACACTGTAAAAACCACACCTTTCTATTAAGTAATTATACAAATCAAAGCGTAAGGACACCAAAATCGCAAAATGTCTCACGACAGGACATTTTGTCGAAACCTGTCTCAGCATGCTGCTGACGTCACCAAAACCATAGGAATGAGCTGAGCGCCACGCACCGGATGTGACGTTGTCGCGAGACGTCTTTGGGCGTCTTTAAGCGTCTCACGACAACAAAGCTAAGCGCCTTCTAGTTTCGTGTGACGGGGGTCTCTCCACCAGATGCGACGTCTCGCGACGTTTCGTCTTACAACGGCGTTTTGTCGATTTTCCCGCACACCAAATTAGACAAATGTATCGCGACGAAACGTTGCGAGACAAAACGTCGCATCTGCTGGAGAGACCCCACCAGACAGAACTAGAAGGAGCTTCGTTTTGTTGTCGTGAGACGTATAAATAAGTCTTTCGACAGTGTCTCATCCGGTGAGTGGTGCACAACTCATTGCTATGGTTTTGGAGACGTCTGCAGCACGTTGACAGGTTTTGTCGTGCGAAAATGTTTTGTCGTGCGACTAAACGTCTAATTTGGCGTCCGCACGCCAAAATTGACAAAACGTCGTTGCAAGACGAAACGTCGCGAGAAGTCGCATCTGGTGGAGAGACCCCCGTCACACGAAACCAGAAGGAGCTTCGCTTTGTTGTCGTGAGACACCTAAAGCCGCCTAAAGACGTCTCACGACAATGGCGCTCATCTCATTCCTATGGATTTGGAGACGTCTGCAGCATGCTGAGACACGTTTCGACAAAATGTCCTGTCGTGAGACGTTTTCTCGATTTTGGTGTGCGGCCACCCTTAACTCGTCGC
This sequence comes from Lithobius niger, assembly GCA_023313725.1. NCBI lineage: Eukaryota > Metazoa > Arthropoda > Chilopoda > Lithobiomorpha > Lithobiidae > Lithobius > Lithobius niger. Next base: position 68,991 of record JAHWFP010076637.1, read on the forward strand.
TGAATGGCCACCGACAAACAAACCATAGATCTATATACACCTCACTTAGAGGGGGCGGTTTGCTTTCATTCTCGTTGTACCCATATTTGGGGAATGACGTCACAGAGGAACACTCAAAGCACTACCACTTGTCAACCAAGGAGCGAGCAAATTAGGTGAAATTAGGGGAAATTAAAACGTTATTCATGTAATACTGAAATGTGATAGGTCATGGTTAATATTTCAAGCGCCTCAAGTCAATTTTCTGGGAGATGCGCTAAAGTGGCACTATCACCGATTGAAAAGCGAACGAAAATACCCTGGCGCCATCTAGCGGCACTGATTTTGTTAACCTTTACAAATGGCTCCCAGGTGCACGAAGACGTACCAAATCTTCACTCACTAATTAAGGAGGTCGTGGCTGGTTTGTTTTCTTAAAAGAAATACCATTGTGCATTCCTTTGCTTTGTGCAAGAAAGTGCTAGATAAATACAGAATAACGCTAGATGTTGCTAGATTCCACGTACAAGTTTCAATCGGTAATAGTGCCACTTTAACGCACGGGAGTAGATATTCCCAGTGTTGCAGCACAAAATCTCCTAATAGCCCCATTTTAAAAACGTAAATGAATAAAGAATTATGGGCTAATTCAAGTGCATGTTAAGACAAACTGAGGCGTATTTAGTTTGAAGGATGTAACTATATCCCTTTTAACACTTTAAACCATGTGTGGTATTATTATTATCGCGCCAATTAAAGCACTCAGTTTAAAAAAAGAAAAAAATAATAATGAGCTATTTTGTTTCATTTTTACGCCACAAGACGGCAGAAGGTATCGGTCCGTTTGTTTTGGTTCAGTGATTTTTGCACAGCTGTTATACAGGTGGGTGATGGAGGAAGGAGGCTGAACGGGGTGGGGGGGGGGGGGGGCGCAGACACATGTTCGCTATTGTTTCGGGATCAATAGGTTGTAATTATCGGGTTCCTTCCAGTGGCGCACGTGGCGCAACGACCCGAACCGGAAGTTTGGCCAGAAAAACGCAGTCGATATCGACAAACGCAGCTGCTAACAGGTCAGGGAACAAAACAAAATGGAAACAAAACTCGGAAACAAACCCTCTTCCCCTTCCTCCCACGCCAACGCTCAACCTCAGTGATCAGGGAAGTGGGAGGGTGGCGGGGGTATCACGCATAAAACGGGTAGGGCGACTAATGAAGACAAAATCAATTCATGTATGCAGGCGAAGGAAATTTGCAACCGTGGTAAAGTTTCTAGCTTCACAGACCCAATCGGCGATTTTCACCTTTATATATGCAAGAGCAGTTCTTTCTAAACAATTCTAAATACACAAAGAATAATCGAAAGCCGTTGCAAAGAAAGAGCGTGTTTAAATGGAATATAAAACGCGCAAGAACAACATAATAGTAAATAAAACCCAAAAAACATGCATCAATAATGGTAAAATAATAGTTAATTTAACTTGCGAAATCGCCCACGTGGGGTATAACGTAACTTTTAATAATGGGAAAAATTGAAAAATGAAAAAAAATGTAAAAAATTTGAAGAACAATGAATGCGTGAACATGCACTACGAAAATAAAGATATAATACAGTAATATGACCAAATAATACACCGCAAAAATAAATAACAAATGGATGTTTTTCTAATAGGCCTATTTTAACCAATTTCTCGGAGCAAGCTAATACTCGTATAGATGAATTGGTTCCATTTTAAACTTTGCTCGGCGTTCTAGAAAGGGTGAACCCAGCGGACGCTGCGATTCGATCCGGAGTAACCCCCCCCCATTATTGCAGGCGCCCAAGACAATGGCCAGAATAGGCTAGACTATATACGTAGATCCCACGACCGGTGAAAGAGGCTGGTAATCTCTCAATCTTCTGGTGAAGGGGGGGGGGGGGGGAAGACAGAGGAAATTGGGGAGTCCTGATATTTTTGAATTCTCTCGTGGGTTGGTTGTCACATTTTTTAGATCCGTCAAGGAGGGGAAGAAGTTATACAAAAATAACACTGACCAAACTGATGATGATGGGAAGGGGGTCCAAATGTTTAGGACGTCGCATTTTCAATTCCTCCCCCCCCCCCCCCCCCGACACAAAATAAGCGAAGGCCGGATCGAACTCCACCCCGACCGATGGAAGTTTGAAACAAAGTTCAAAATTCGTCTGACGATCTCAAAGAGTTATAGGTTAGTAAGACAGGCTGTTGAGCAGAATAAATCACGGCGAAGTTGGGTGTTACATCTTGAACGATATCCGTCTGTGCCTTGCCCGGCGAACCCACCTTACTGCGGCTTGTGCAACAAGTGTCCATTTTGTTCTAGTAGCAGTTCTTTTTTTTTTTTAATGTTGCTCGCTAAAAAGTCGAGAGTATTACGTCCTAATTGTGTTTCCCAGTATAACGTTTTGAAGGTCGCAGAAAGACGGTCGCTCATTTGTCAGAGCGCGCGCGCCGTGAGCACTGTCTAATTAGTCGATGCCGCCATTACCTACACCCTCCCCCCTCCCCCCTCCCCCACAATAATCCTCCCCGTGGTGACCCAATGCTAGACAACACATGATGACGCTTTAATTGGAAGATGGACCAAACACCAGCTGCAGCAACACTCGCCATTTTGGCTAGTTGTTTAAAAGAAAGAAAGGTGGAAGTGGGTCAGGCTTCACTGAAAGAAAAAAAAGAAGTGGAGGGTGTTTTTAAGAATAATTGGGCATTGAAAGTAATTAGGGCAAAACAGGATTAGCCATGAACATATTTAAAGAAGAGAGAAGAAGGCACAGATGAAACAAGCTAAGCAAACAAAGAAAACAGACTACAAAACCATAAGACCATAAGTAATTCACCCATAACCAAAGCCATAAACCAAAACCATAAGTAATCCACCCAAAACCTCAACTGGTATAGGAGCAGCCGCCAAGTTTCTAAAAAGGATCGGCCTTTGAAAGTAGTGATATCATTCAACCAGGGAAAGGCCGCCAAGGTTAATCCTATTAGCCAAGTTAATCGCACCGACTAATAGTTCCAAAGTTAAATGAAAACAAGAACATTGCTACTCACGGAAGCAATCTTCAAGTTTTCATTTAACGTCCAAAGTCTTATTCTGTGCGATTAACTTGGCTAATAGGATTACCCTGGCGGCCTTTTCCTGGTTGAATGTTATCACTACTTTCAAAGACCGACCCTTTTTGGAAACTTGGCGGCTTCTCCTTACACCAGTTTTGGTTTTCAGTGAATATCACAATTTCATAGGGCTGTGAATGCACAAAAGGTCACATATTCTTATCGTCACCTCTACCTTTTTTCTGGAGGAATTTTATGTCTGTAAATTGTCTCTTTCACAATTTTCAGGCCAGTGAAAAACTGTCAGCAGCAATTTATTCGCTTTAATGTTACCCTGTTGAAAGGGTGCCATGGATGTTAGACGTTCGGCTTCCCATCACACTTAAATAGGGACCGATTTCGATGGCTCCCCTTCCCCTTCGAAAGCATGAAAGATCTTTACCCCCACCCATCCCGGCCACTCAAGGTCCAAAATCAATATGGGAAAAAAAATAAAAAATAAAATCAGGTTTTTGTACGCCTATTGAAACTGTCTGCAGATGATTTCCCGTAGCCAAATTAAGTAGCCTAAGTAGCACTCCGCACCAACAAGTTACCGTTACAATTGTAAGATATACTCCAACTCGCAGTAAAAAACGACAGCCTCTTTATTTTGTTGATTTTTTGTTAAACTGTTTACAGAGCTGAAGAAAACGACGTTAACTCGTTGGTTTTGTGTCAAAGAGTCCTTCACAGTTCGAGGACAGTAATGATTATGTTTAGCACTGGATCCCGTCACCTGCAAGTAGCATGCATTGTTCGAAGGCGCTAGCAAATAAATTGTTCGATTGCCTTCTGTCTTGGATGCAGAAGAGCAAAGATCAGTTCAAAAAAAAGGAAACAAATAATCGTTTTAATAGATCCGGAGAGAAACAGGGCGAAACTGTAACCGATGGGAACTCTTTAACTCTTTGGTGCGAAATTAATTGTATGATGGTCCACTTTGATTTATTATTTTGAGGAAATGTTGCTGACTGCTTGGTATACATATCCATCATCTTCGATCTAGATACTGAAATGGTTTGCTGAACTGAAGTATACATAAAATTCGAATTTTCAAATTGTCGTTGAAACCTTTTGAGAGATTCTCGTAGAAGCATACCCATCTTGTTATTTATCCTGCTGCATTGTTTCGAATTTTAACGCAAAGAAACGTACTGTTCACGGGTGGGGTTGAATGCACCGTAGGCAATATTTTTACAGTCTGGTTATTGTACGTATTTCAAGCTCCATACAAATTTGGTCCATCCCCATAGGCTTTCTTGGCTTGTTATTTTGTTTTCCAATGTGTTAGCTACAAGCTTCTGTTGCGTGTTGAAGCCTAAAAAAGTATAACGAGAAAATTATACACGAATGGTTTCACGAGCCTTGTCAACATAACCCTGTTAAGATGTCACAAGTTTCGGGTTTTGTTTTTGAAATTAATGAAGCTTATCGTATAACGGTATCGAATGATCAATTACTCCGTAAGTATAGTAGGTGACGAAACGATGGTAGTGTATCTTGTCCTTAGCCCATTATCGAATTAATCCATCTGGCATGGCGCTGACCAGCTGTGCTTAAGACACGTCATTGGTTGATTCACCTGGAACACGCGGTGGGGCTTCGCTCCCCTCCCCAGCCTTCCCATGATCCCTTCTCCCGTTCATGGGATTAACAAGTGGCTCCCCTACGCCCATCCCTTTCCTAACCCCAAACAAGTGGCGCTTAATCAAAATCGGGCCCAAAACTCTTGGCTGATACCCTATGAGGTTTTAGTCGTGAAAGGAGGGCCAAATGGGAACCAGAAAGACGAGATGGGGAGTGCGAGGATGGGGGGGGGGGGGGAGTTGGAGGACAGAGGGGACTTCAAGTTTCAAAGATCCCAAAGCCTCATTGTGACTTTGGTGGCCCTCGTGCTGAGCTCACCTGCCAAGAGTGCAGGTAGGACTGAACAAGAGTCACAAAAAGTGGCCCTCCTTCGCACCCGCAGTTGGTCGCAAACGATCGAGCACGAACTAATTACAGGGAAAGGTCCTGGAGTTTGTTGAGAGCTCATAATTAACGGCACACCTAGCCCGTACTTTTGCACGGGTAAATGACTCCGGCGTCTCTCAATTCCCCGTTTCTTTACAAAATGTGCATTGTCACCGGGACTCACGCCCATCCGAATTTCAGGTTGAAAAGCCAAGAGTCGAAACCTCCCGTTGAGAGAAAGGAGGAGGTGCATCTATTTGTTTGGATAATTGGAAAAAGTCCCCCGCGACACCTGGTGGGTTAACTTCGTCAGATCTTTTCTGGATACGAGAATGCTTTGAAGAGAAAGGGCTCACATTTCGCAAATATTTACCAATGACAAAGCCTAAACATTGGCCCTTCTCTTTAGCTTTTGTGTTTTTCCTTAACGATTCTGTCTTCATTTTCCACGTCTCTTCGTCACTGCTGCACCACACGTATACACCTACAACGAAAGCCAACTGTGCACCACCTTAATTAAATGGAGAGATAAATGGGATGTTTCTAAAAATCTAACCGATGTGGGGATGAAAATAATAACAGTTCAAAACAAAATGCAACGCAACTAATTAACGGAGTGTGAAGGAAAAACTTAAAATGCAAATAAAGGATAGATAGATCACAAGGATGGTTTTCTTCATTAAAAATTGTAACCATATTCAGTTTTGCGGCTACATTAACAACCGAAGGGTGAATACAAGTACTGTTTTTTTTCCTGTCGGGGAAAGGGGTCGGGAAAGGGTTGCTTTCATTTGCGAAAACAGGGAATAGATCATGTATGTTGGAAAAATTACGCTATATATTCAAACACTGCTAAAATTTTAAGTTTGACAAATTTTCGACGAACAAAAATGCAAAAAAATATCATTCGCATTCGTCTTCTCTCTTCACGCCATTGATGTCAATATTTCTTGAGTTTCTACATCCTAGACTGATTATTTAGCATCCACGTTTGAATTCACCGCGGAGAGACTCGGATATTTTTACGGTTAGGTGCGCGCATGTGTTTTTTTAACGCACGTTGACGCTGCAGCGTTACCGCTGCGTTGACGTAGCCAATCAATGCACACATGCGTTTTTTTAACGTGAGGTGACGCTGTGTTTCGCTGACGCTAGCAATCAATGCACACATGACCGTAAACCCCAGTGAACGCATGCGTTTTTTTAACTCGCGTTGACGCTGCGTTGACGTAGCCAATCAATGCACACATGCGTTTTTTTAATGCTCGGTAACGCTGCGTTGCCGCTGCGTTAACGTAGCCAATCAATGCACACATACGTTCTTTTAACGCGCGGTAACGCTGCGTTGCGTTGACGCTAGCAACCAATGCACACATGACCGTGAATCGCCAGTACGCATTCGGCCGCAACTCATTTTGCTAACCCAATGTACAAAAAGTTATATTTTGAAACCAATGTGCCGCTATTGCCTTTTTCGCCTACCTCGTGTACAAAAAAATATATATTGAAACCAATGCGACGATATTTGGTACATTCATTTACTGATTTAAGACGTACCATATATACATATATACGTATATACATCCTTTGCAGATTAACTAAAGAATTCGGTTAAGTTCTTTAATTACTTCCCAATGAGTCTTAAATCATTTCTGCAGCAACATGTTAATATTTCAGGATAGTTCTTTACTCCCCCAATAAACAATTCCATGTCTATTTCTTCGAAATTGGACGCCATTTTCGGTAACGCTTCTGCGATAAACGACGGATGTATGCACCGCTCAAGTCACACAAGGTATACTGAGAGACGTAGGTACGTTTTTTTGATGCTGCGTTACCGCTGCGTTGACGGGGGGAATGTGTGGTGCAAAACGAACGCACGAGCGACGTACTGTAACGCAATGTCGACGCAGGTATGTGTGCAGTACCCAACAGACGTCATGTAAACCAAACCGCAAATGCGGTAACGCAGCGTCAACGCACCTGTCGGCTTTCTAAGGCCCGTATTCTGAACGCTGACTAAACCTCGTACTTGACTTGAAATGACGTCACACCTATTTAGTGCCATTCACCACCAGAACTTCTTTTGGATACATTTGGAAGAAATCGGGTGGTGAATGGCACATAATAGGTGTGACGTCATTTGACTTGAAATGACGTCACACTTATTAAGTGCCATTCACCACCCGATTTCTTCTAAATGTATCTAAAAGAGGTTCTGGTGGTGAATGGCACTAAATAGGTGTGACGTCATTTCAAGTCAAGTACGAGTTTTAGTCAGCGTTTAGAATACGGGCCTAAGTGTTGAATGGAGATAGATTCTAATGCTCGAAGATGGAGGTCCCAGCTCGAGTTAGACTTAAAATGAGTGTTTGCCTCATTCCATCCAATTTTGTGTCAAGAGGCTCGACGCGGTCAATTCAGATTTGGATGCTAATAATCAACGATTGAGGATGGATAAACTCAAGAACCATTGACCGGAAACTATTGTACATATTCGTCGAAAATTTACCAAACTCGAAGTTTGCACATTGTTTGAATATATATAGCATAATTTTTCCAACACAATGGTTTCACAAATTCAAAGCAGTTCGGCGCACAGTTTCCTTCACACTACATCATGTAATTTCGCTATGAAATTAATGAGATGTTTATGTCACAATAACCGTTCTCTCCTGGCTTCCAGTCCTCGATCCCTTTAGGTGGAAAGGGGTGCAAAGAAATTTGAAAACTCCATATTGTGGAGTGAATCTGGGGCCTCAGGCCATTAGCTACATAATGATTCTCTCAATTTATTATTTAATATTTCGAGTTGCTGCATGTTCGGAATGTTGGTTGCTTTTGGGGAGTGCATAATTATAAATCCCAGTATGTCGTTGTTTTTAATCTTGGCCAAATCAGGCTAGTTTAATCACGTCACCACGTTGTATCAGGGAAAACGTAAAATGAACTTTACGGTTGATGACATTTAAAGATTTTGAAGTGACTGATAAAAAATGTGACAGGAAACACGAATTTATTTCCCAACTACGGCTACAATTTTTTTTTTTACAGGTACAATTTACACTAATTTTCTTTTTTTTTTAAATAAACTATAATTGACGGGTTCAAACCCAGCATAATTTCGTAAAATAATTGTTCGATTCCTGCTGTAGACTCAAGCTGCGAATATATAACTACGCCTCAGAACTAGGCAATTGCAGCGTAAATAGGCAACGTATGGGAGTTTTACTGCGCTGCGATTTCCTCTGACAACTCGCCATTCTAAAAGTTGCTGTGATGTTCATCAGTATATATGCCACTGGGATAAGCAGGCCGTATAATTTAGTCAAATATAATTCAAATTAAATTCAAATTACGTTAGTTGATTGCGTTAGTTTTCACCGTTTGTGCAACTGGTACAGGCCAAAGTTTTGTGACTAAATCAATTAGCTGAACAAAAAAAGGCTTCATCGTTTAGAAGAAAAAAAACATTAGAGCTCGTATTCCAGCTGTGAAGGTAAACGAATAAAAACGGATTTGAGTTCCCTCCAACGCAACGAACTATAATTTGAACTCCAATTCCAGGAAACAAGGACTGTTTTTACTCAATGGTCATGCCAGATAATGAACGCACTTTGTGTTTGAATGTTTAATGTTTGTGTGTGAATGGTGCGTGTGCATATGGATGTTTGTGTGTGCTTAATTTGTGTATTATACAGGCTTTTTTTTTTATATTTGTAAATGAATGCTTAGAAGCAGAACTACGCCAGGGTTATCCTGAAAAGCAACGGCAAGACTATATGGATAGTAACAAAGGTTATTATTGTTTCCAGCTTGTGTTGGAAACAACAAACATACTATACACCTTACAAGCATACTATACAATAAACAACAACCATGGTGGTGGGGGAGGTGCAGCTTTGCCATATAGTTGGCGAAACTGCTCCCCCCCCCCCCCAATGCTTTAAGGTTCAAATTCGTGGGATAATCTATTTACAGCCCTCGCTGGGGGTTGGGGGGGGGTTGAGGTAACTAGGTTATGTCACGATTCCTAGCCTTAAAACATTTTAGATCATAATAATTGTTCTGCTAGAAATTGACTAAGCTTCATACATACAAGGAAATCAATGTTTCATCCCCTTAAATCGGGTGTTTTCTGCATCAAAATTCATTAAAAGCCTCATACTTAAAGCAAACCAAACAAACTACCAAACTAATAAACTATATACCTGAACAAATGAGAATAAAGGCATTTCATTAAAGCCAGACTGAACCCAGATGGCGTGTGCACGTGAATGATCGCATAAAGTTATAAACGCCGTATTTTCCACGATGGCGTTAGACCTAAACACCCTTCAGCCCTGGACAGAAGAAGGATTCGAATTATAAATTTGTTACGGCTCACCCCTTTTTATATCGAATTAATTTTAAGAGCTAATGGGAGTTTAATAGGAGATTTATGGCAGCAACGCCTTCCTTTTGGTATTATTCGTTACCAGGCGGGGAAAAACACCTTAGATCAATGGCCCAACAGAGTATACAGACCCCCCGAGAGAGCTGGGGCGCACTTTCGGTAAAAGGGCATGATGAGTTTTGGGAGTAGACATTTTTAAGCGCACACTGTTTAGGCCACGTCAAGTTGAATAGAAGATATTAAATGGTAAGGCTTTACCCAGTGAACATTTTTTCATTCTTTAGCACAAAAGATGTCTAATATTAAGGGCATTTTATGAAATGCACCCCCCCCCCCTCCCTCCATCCCTATAATGTTCATTTCCATTACACTGAAGTTTATATTGTGCTTTGCTTTGTAAGTCTTTAGTTATATCGTTTTAGTTGGAGTCACAAAAGCCGTCATGTTAACTGGCGTTGAGGTGGCCGAGGGGGTAACGTATAGGTGATTTGCCCCTATGGAGACGGTCATCATGGATGACGTCACATCCGTTTTAGTATTTTGGATTTGTAAATCAGAGAAAACAACACGTCAGCACTGCGATAAGGGCATGACCTAACTATCCTGTTCTGCTGTCTATGATAACATTTTGAAAGTCGGTAATACACACGTTCCTTCGAAAATAAGTCCCGATCTTTGACATTGCAGGCCATATTTCTTGTCCTGTATGGAAGGAACTCTTCCCTTCTTCCAGAGGCTGAAAAATCCAGTATTAGCCAATTGCAGTACTTTAGAATTCAGGAATTGTTTGTGCACGATTATCAGCTTTGGTGGCATACCTGTATGGAGACGGCCATCTTGGATGACGTCACATCCGTTTTAGTATTTTGGATGTGTAAATTAGAGAAACCCACGCAAACAAGCATTGGGATAAGGGCATGAACTACCTATCCTGTTCTGCGGTCTATGAAAATATTCTGAAAGTCCGTAATATACACGTTGCTTCGAAAATAAGTCCTGCTCTTTGACATTACATGCCAACGAGCATGCAAGGAACTTTTCCCTTCTTCCAGAGGCTCAAAGATTCAGTATTAGCCAATTGCAGTACTTTAGAATTCAGGAATGGTTCGTGCACGATTATCAGCTTTGGTGGCATTGGTGATTGATCCTTTTTCCAAAACTTCCCACCGGTCTGGAATTTCACCTAGACGCACGCTTCAAGTCGGTTTTCTTTCCGCGTTATACCGTCACATTTGGTTTTGCGAATTAGAAAGGGTTAATCCCATGCTTGCTTTTGAAATTATCACACGAGACGACTTTGACTGGCTGCAACTCTTTTATCACTTTCAGCCAATAAACTCCACGGTATTATGCACGTTAAATCGATGTTTACAAGCCAGGTGGTGAGGCAGTTCCCTTTCGATACGCTATTGTGGACGTGTTGCTAGTCTTTAGAAGAAGATGGGGAAAAAAATTACAAGGCCGAGAGTATCGACCAAAAAAAAACTACCATTGTTAGCTTATTTCTTCGCAGAGGTGGATGCTGTTTCCCCGTCATCTGACGTCAGCATAAATTGAGTATAGTGGTGATCTTAAAAAAAATAATAAAATTTAAAAAAAAATGCCACGGGTGTGCCGTGAGTCTAGAAGGGCGAAATGATCGGCTTGGATTACTCTATTCACAAAGGCCAGGACTTTTCATTCTACCCCTAAGTCGCCTAAAGGAAAACGATGACACCGTTTGAGTAATAGCGAATATCTCTTCAGGTTGCGAGGTGCAGCTAGGGCTAGGTGTCCCATGTCCCTTTTTGCTGTCTACCACCCCACCCCCTCTCCCCTCGCACATCATCCAGGCAACTGAGCTCAAATGGACTCGCCATTAAAGCCCCATCAGCCAATCACGGTGCACGAAATGCTTGAGCTCCAGAACAAATCGGGCTTGGGTGAGACAAGCAGATAGGACACGCTGCCCCCATCACACCCTCTCTCTCTCCCTCCACCCCCTCTCCTAAAGACTAATCTTCTACAGGTGGGGGTCGTGGCTTATATTTAAATAGATTTTATGAAAATTGAAAATCAGAGCAACGGAAAGACATACGACGATCACTTCCAACCATTAAGTCTATCTGTTGAGTTGTTACCAAGGCAAATGGTAAAAGGCTTTATTCAGAAAAGTAGCTTTAGTCGGCAGACAAACTTCTGCTAAATGAGCTTGGAGTGACCTTATACGATTTTGTTTAATTACAGAATGCCGCAGAAGAACTACAGATTCTTCGCATCACACCTGAGCTTGTTCATTAAACAGTAAAACCGTTCAAATTGTAATAATCAACACAGATAACTTCTCTTCAAGGATTTTGACACCTGTAGGTTTGACATGCTGCCAGCCAGAAGGAGAGAGGGACAATTTTGCTACGTAATTCCAATGAAATTCCTAGGATCGTTTAGAAGCCACAATCGACATAAGCACGAGGCATTACCGGGAACTCCTCGAAAATGCCAAGGGTGGCTAAGGTCAGACTCGAGATCGGGACACATGACACATGAGAGTCGTGCTAACATCACACTACCTGACCCCACCAACAGATAATGCCAAAAAAAATAACATTTTAATTCCCTGGACAACCATTACAAAGCCTGATAAGTCAAAAAGCTCAACCATAAAGAAATGAACGCACGTGTCTTCTCCTTTGGAAAGGCAACGAAAGCCCTAATAAACGTATTTTGTACCATTGCTCGCATTAAGTCAGCAACGTACCTCTGCGATAGGCAACATGGCTGGTCCATACGTTGAGTAAACACCGAATTACTCTGTCAAAACCAGTAGTCAGGTTCCGCCAACTAGTAAAGTCACTTCATTGTACATTAAAATTAAAAAAAAAATTAACAAGGGACAGCAACGACTACCTAGTCGCAACCGGTCTTCTGTACACTTCCGTCACTGTTGAGGCGCACACCTCTATCACGCACTGCAACAGAGATCTCTATTATATAATCTAAAACTAGGCTAGTAACCATTTCAATTGCAGGTGAAAAATGTGTCACCTTTTAGGCCTAATTTTTACCTGCCATTGTAATTTCGTAATTAATAGCTAACGGAGAATTGGGGTCGAGCGTAAGCCTATTTATTCATGCAACACGGTGTCGCAACTTCACGTTGCCGTGGCAACGACGAATCTTTAAACTATAAGACGCGGCGATCAAAACAACACGACATTTTAAACAACGCGAGGACATGTTAAACGCGACGATCAAATGATATTATTTCATTGAGTTATGTCGACAAAGTCAACGTTGTTTTATGGAAGCAACGATGTTTTTTTTTTTTATAGTTTACTTAACTACTGTTGAAAAAGGAGACTGACGGACAAAGTCGTTGCTATGGTTTGCTCAGCTTTCAAAAGACTAAAAGGAAATGGGGTTTATAAATCACCTCGCTCTTCTCCCCTAAGATTCTCAAGAATAATTTGAAAGATTAAAAAAATTTAAACGCAGTGTCTCTAGTCCCGGTTGGTCCGTAACTGTTTCAAGCCTATCTTGGACGCGTTGCCGGGACCGCAGCTCTGTGAATATGGATCCCGGTAAACACAAAAAGATAGTTTTAAGGGATATATTTGGATTAGTTTAGAGTTGACTACGTTTGGTTAGGTTAGGTTAAGTTATCACTATGCTTTTTTCATTTTCATTGTTATAAACTCAGCAATAAATCTGATACAGCATTGTTGACAGTATTATTGTAAGAAAGCACTGTTGTAAGTTTCGAAATAAATCACTGCGGCCTTGCAGTGCTGGAAACACCGGTTCTCGTCAGATCCCCGAAGTTAAGCAGGATTGGGATGGATTGATACTTGGGTGGGTGACCGCCTGGGAATCTGGCTGTTGCAGACATAGGGCCTTAGGGCTTCGGGCAGATGACCAGGAGCGCTCATTAAACCCTTTGAAACCCTTTGAATAAATCACTTATTGGTACACTTTTACAGTTCCAATGCTATCCGATCTGATTAGCCTTCGTATTGTTGTAAGTGTCAGAATAACTAAAACTCTATAAGCTCTAGTACATAAAATCAATCAATAACTAACTTATTGCTACACTTATAACAATGAACATTGTAATAAAATTGTAGCAGCCAACAATTGTTGAACGACAGGGAGAAAAACAATGGATGATACTAAGAAAAACGTCAGGAAACAACTCGAATTCATCTACAAATGGAAAAAAAAAGTATTTAAAGTATGGTGATAAATTAGTTATTGGCATACTTTTGCAAGAATGGTTCCTCTATACGTGTTTTATTGTGATAGTTTTCCTTCCTTGGCTCTTAACGCTTCGGCTTACGCCTCGGCTAAGCATCAGAAGGACAAAACTACCACAATAAATCACGTAAATAAATCACAATAAGTAAAATAGAGGGACCATTGTTGCAAAAGTATGCCAGTAAGCACAACTTATGTATCGTGTGATTAGGCCGATTGTGTTCACTTTAACAAGATCGAGGACTAGTTTTCAATTGAGAACCAAAGTCTTTCAAACCTGGATCTCATTACCGGGAACAGCCAAATTTAATTTAAAAGCAAGATAAATGCCACTACTTTACTTAGAAGCGCACATAAGTGTAAGTGTTTAGCACATAGTGTGATAATGTGTAAGTCCAAGGTGTTTACAAGTATCCGTTTTGTCCTGAAGATGATCATTCTTCCTTCAAACAGTGAAATCCAAGCAACGCAACAGGTCGTGCACATTGTACACACTACCCCCTTCTCAAGTCCACGTGGTATAAAACCACCAGCCACACAATCGACGCGTGAAACCAGCCACACAGACATGTAACCAAAAAAAAAGAAGCAATACGTGACCGCAGGCCTACCTCTGAGTAGATGAACATCATGGTGGGGGCGTGGAATCGAACGGGAAGTGTTACCCGACTATTGTGGCGTGGTCGTTCGGAACAACACCGCCCTGACCTTCCGAGGCACAATCCAGTTCACGCTGCTACACCACCAATACTCCGCCATGACCGGCCGATAGCGAGGCTCTACGGCTTATGGCCAAAAGTTGGGTTCACCTTGTTTTCATCCGCCAGGAGGCCTTGCCTTCCTTCCTCCCTTTTCTTCGAGCCAAAGCTGCCGAGCGTGTCGGACGAGCCTAGCCGCAGGGTTGCTCCGTCAAAAGACGACGTGCCCCCCTGCGGTTTTGCCCTCTCCCCCATGGCCCAGGGCAGGGCTAAGGGGCGAAGCTCAAAGCAGGGGGAGGGACGAGCTGAAAAGGATGGCTCGCTGCTCTTGTTTGGACCCAGATTGCCGGTTGCGCATGAGCAGACGAGGGACAGGGACGGCAAAAGGACAAAAGGTGGGTACAAAGACACGGGACAAACATATAACTCACTGTAACCGAAGACCCAATGTGGGTGCTATTCACAGCCCAACGCTTCAGTAACTCAACAGCAGCTGAAAACCAATTTTTTTTTTTATCCAGGGGGTTCCTCTACAAAGATGGGTATGGTAATGCCTCAGTATGGTTGGCAGACATTGGCAAACTTTCCTAAAGCGTTTGGTAGCAAATTCAATTCGAGACGCCAAGTGAAGGCAGCCACAAATCATGATAGTGAAGTGGAGCGTTCTCTCTCTCTCTCACTCTCTTGCCATTTTGGCCAAAGTTGTATTCTTGGCGATGTTGGTACAGGTGGGGGGAAGACTATAGTTGGACCACCACACAGACGAGTAGAGGACAAGGACGAGAAATCAGATAAATGCCCTTTCTATGGTCGAGGTGTCACCAAAACCGTTAAGTTCTTAAGCGTGTTTCATACAGAGTTTTATATTCTAGACCAAAAAAAAAAAAGTGCGCACAAACTCTTGGGTGGAAAATCCACCAACCAGCCTATTTTAAAAACAGCTTTAACTTACTGTCAGGAAAATTCCACCTAAACAATAAAAGAACCAAAAGCACCTCAAAAATAAAATAAGATAAGGAGAAAACAAAATAACGTCCAAAAGATTTCCATTACAAAAGTTGCTAAGCAATAAAAATTTATACGATGCAAGTCATCGTTATTTATAATTTCAACAATAAAGGTACAGTGGGGAAAAAAGCAAACGTTTTGCTATTTTCTGCTATTTAGTACTGTTTACTACTACTTTCCACTATTTACACATATTTTCTCCTCTACTATTTTCTACTATTTACTCATACTTTCTACTATTTATTACTACTTTCTATTATTTAACGCACTACTTATTTTCTCTTAAAATTCATATTTACAGACGAAGTAGGTAACGTTTGGCTGGCAGGAGAAAATAAAACTGATGAAGTTTTATTCTATTTTTAATGATTCTGAATCAGCGATTGAATAAAAAAGATAGACGAAAGCGTGCTGAACACGATGATAAACAGTTCAAGATATCGTTGTTAAAAAAAAAAAAACACTTACTTTTTTCTAGTGTAGCTAGGACATTGAGAGATCGGGCCGGTAAACCCATCACAAAGTTAGTGTACTACCCACTCAGTGGACGAAGGATTTGTACGGGAAGAATTAGGCTAAACGTTCAATCCTGCTTAGGGATTAACAGTGAATCGCAATTTTTATTAAGTAGAGTAAGTTACAACGTAGAACAATCCGAATACCACTGATGAATCCAAACAATTTAATTAAGACAACAAATTGCAATCCGACTGAATACCAATTAAGTCGGAATAACATAGGAATATATGCAATTAAACCAACAAACAAAGAAAAAATTCCACTTCATTGGAATAGGTTGCTTTGGCTTCAAGAGAACTAGACAATTACGTATGTCCTCAGATGTATTACGCAATTAATACCTATATATACTTAAGAGATTTGTGAAAGTTTAAGCTTTCTATAAAAAAAATCTAAAATATTTGGACATTTCAAAGTACAGCAACTATCGAACTATGACTATTTGAGCTGTATTGCGTGTATATACATTTTTTTTTAGGATAAACAACAAAAGAATCACGATTAACGTCAAATCCGTCTTTACAAAATACTCCGAATACACTCTGAAATAATCATATGAGAGAACAAATACCGAAACGAGACTACAAACTGCTTCATAAACGCTTTTCTATAAACTGTTCCCCAAACTTCTTTCAAAAAATCACTTCGACGCGCAAATGAGTACAGCCGCAACAAGAAGTAAAACCCAAAATGAAACAGTTTCAGACGAGCGAATCTAAAAATAAATGCGACATTATCTTCTTAAAACTCCCGTGTAGCTATAAAAGTGTAGTTGTAGTTATGATCCCCCCATCCCCTCCCTCCCATCTGCCTCTTTTTCCACAAGCGGAAGAATACGTGGTGATGGTAAGGTGAGTAGGCTGCAAATATGTGAAACGAGCTATGCGAAGCATTTTACATTCTCTTTTAGAACCGCAGGGGAACAACAACAACAACATTGACTTCTCAACGGAAGACGCCAATGTTTCTCCGTATTCTGCCGTTGTCGTCCCGTGACCGCCTTCTTCCTTGGATGTCTTTTGAGAGCCGGGTCGCGGCGTTCCATCGTCGTTGGTGAGCTCGCCACGGGAGGGCACTGGCCATTCGCGGTCTTTTGTCGGGCCATCGTCGGAACGAGACGTAAATCAGGGAAGAGACAGGGACCCCACGAACGCCATCATGATACATAGGCGAAAGGTGGCTCGACTTTAACGATACAAGGACTCTGAGGACGATCATGCCCTACCGTTCGCTTTCCAAACTTTAAACTGTTACCCTAAACAGACCAAGCACACTTCCCAGCGGGGGACCAGCAAGCTTATAAGTAAATTTTTAAATGCTGTTTTTAGACCTTAAAATAACTTGTCTCTCGACTTGCTTACGTGCCCTATAACTTCTCTGGGCAGCGCTTAGGCAGCGCTTAGTCAGTGTAAGCTGTTGCTCGAGCTTGGTGGTGAAACACTCAATGGAAGTCCCACTTAATGAACCCACGTGACCCGGCAATAGCATGTGCGTAGCCTTATCAGTCTGCTCAGCGGATTTTATGACAAGTCACTATTAACCATCGAATGTAGCTGTTTATGCGCGCAAAGTCAGTGGGAGACGTTGAGAATATTTCTGAAATAACAACAGAAAATCTCCCCCAGTCACTACATTTTAGGAATTTCCGATTGGAATTACCCGGCAATATTGCCTCGCTCACCTCCAAAGTCACTACATTTTACAATGGATTTTTAGTTTTAATTACTTAACCCATTAATGCCAATGCCGACCTGGATACATTTTTTTAAAGTACTGGGTCAGTCGCGGGATTCGAAGTGGCATTCACTTGGTTTCGAGACGTGTACGCTGACCACTGGGCTGTTGTTGCTCGATCTGCTCGGTCGGGACAAAGCTCGCGTCGGGACTTAGTTTTTTTGCCGTTCAGTAAACGTCCAATAGTCCTATATATCCGCTGTGCTGGTTATAGTCCAAGCAGGTGTAGGGATGCTGCCGGTGTGAAAAAAAGTGAAAATGTGAAAATTTGCCAGTGATAAAATAATATGTGAAAAATGTGGAAAAATATGTGAAAAATGTGGAAAAATACGAGTGTTACTGTGAAAAAAAAAAGACAAAACCCACAAACGAAGCAATCGCAATCAAATTATCCGCCCTAATTTTGGGCCCCGAATTACGAAGGCATGCCTGTGGTTAGAACACACAAACGAAAATTGGTTGGTTTACGGGCGAAGTCACTTTAAAGTTGCTTTCGCTCTCTTGAGTGAAACTACAGGGGAATTGCAATGGTTACTGGAAAAGACAAATTTTTACTAAAGAAATGTGAAACTGGTGATATATGAAAACGAAGAAATAGTGACACGAAAATGAAAGTAGGTACGTGAAAAAGGTGAAAAAATAAAAAGCAGGTATGTGAAAAATGTGAATAAAATAAAAAGTGGGAATGTGAAAAAATGTGAAAAAAGCTGGTAGTCCCGGCAGCATCCCTGCAGGTGTCAATTCACAAGGACAAGCGTTTAACCGAACTTAAAACGAGGAAGGCATTCTTTTTCTCGAGCCAAGGCCGACTGGAGAAGAAATTGCGTGTCTTGCCTCCCGATTGTACGCCAGTTCTTGCGCGTTCCAGGATGATAAAACCTCTTCCCGTTACTTTGGTAAAAGATTTTGGTGATGTTGCTAAGTTAACTGGTGTGCTGCCAAAAGCTGAAACCTGCTGTTTCTCTCCAGACGGCCTTGGGTAAACGGTGAAATACAAATCGAGATTTACAACACAAATAGTCTACTTCCTGGCATTTATTCGCTCTTGGATTTTCTTTCATTCTATAGAAATCAACTACTGGAACACGGACTCT
>JAHWFP010076637.1:87823-98845 GCA_023313725.1 Lithobius niger
CCCCCCCCCCCCCCACCTCGCCTTGTATTAAATTGGCAAGTTTTTTTTATTATGTATTTCTTTTAACGGTAACATACGCAAAAGACCCAAAACGTAAAATCTAGCTATAAACTGTTTTTAACAGCACTCAAAACTGCCACGTTCATGCATTTCTATTTGTTTTGTATACCGTTTTATACACATCAAAGTGTTCTTTTCCTCTTCTAATCTAGGGATCATTTCTCCATTTTCCGGCCCCTCCCTTTCCATTTTGCTGAATTTTTAATGCCAGAAATGACACGGCTGGCTGAATCTGACAAGATTATCAGCATTTCGCTGGAGCGGCATTCAAAGCGCAAACTGGCCAAACAATTGGGCTTTTTCACCCGCAGATTCGTTTCAAATTCGCTCGTTAGGCGGCGAACACGTCCGGGCCCTTCAACAACAGATCCAACTGCGTGCAATGCACAATGGAGCCGCGCGCTTTTGTGTGTTGTTATGGTAACAGCACGAACGGTGTTCGGCCAAAAAGTGAGCCCGACTAAATTACGCTTGCCACAACAAAAGGCGGCAAAGTACAGTCGGAGTTTCACTCATGCGTTCGGCCACTTACTTCACACTCGAGAAAGAAAAAAAAAATCACTACAACCAACTTGGGTGACACGTAATAAAAATTAAAAAAAAATAGTAAAAAAATAACGCATTCCGTAACAGGACATCGGCCCCAGAAATAGGTCTACGTTGTTTTGTTTAACAGAATGAGAAGACAACATTGGGTCAGAAATATGTATTGTTATCCCCAATCCCGGAATTTTTTCCAATCATAAACACAAACGGAATGATTGGATTTGGCGCCACTGTTACAGCATTATACTCAGAAAACAAAACGAACTCGTCGGATGTTTAAAGTGGCACTATCACCGATTGAAAACCGTTCGCAAATACCCTGGCGCCATATAGCGCCAGTGACGCCAGTGATATTGTTAACCTGTACTGCTTGCTCCCAGGTGCACGAAGACGTACCAAATTTTCGCTCCGTAATATTACGGCGCGTTTATACAACGACTCGCCCTTGCATTCTCGCAGCTAGAACTCAATCGCGATGGCAAAGGTGACATTGCCATGGTAACAACGCTAAATGGATTAGCTAAATCCGACATCGTTTGAGTAAATACTAGCAGTCTTGTAATCCGTGCCAATAATATAAAGAATTCCTCATGACGAAACAATTTTCCCAAACGCTTCTGAACTCACGTTATTTGCTGTTTTCGTTGCGAGGCGGCAGACATAAAACTGCCGCCATGTTGGAATTTGAGGTGATTTCTAGCTTCTTGCTGCGAGAATGCAAAAGCGAGTGGTTGCATAAACGTGCCCTTAAGAAGACTCGTGGCCTGTTTGTTTCGCCAAAACAAAAAGCATTGTGCATTCCTTCGCTTGATGCAAGCAAGTGCCAGATAATTCTACGCTAGATGTAGCCAGATTCTGACTACTTTCAATCGGTGATAGTGCCAGTTAAAGGTAAGGTTCAACTGACCGGAAGTCAGAAGTCAAAACCGGAAGAGAACACGAATAAATTTCCCTGTAAGGTTTCAGACACCGCAATATTGCTGCAGATTTCAGTCCAATTGAAATCTTACTGTTGTGTTCAACTATTAAACACGTACTAAGTACAATTAAAATCTTGGTACCAACCAAAAAATAAAAAAAAACACTTGTCATTAAAAAAAATTGGTGGAAGAAACGACTATTTAAAGTTTCACCAACACAGGAAACCTTCAGTCCCAGGAAACATTTATTTTATCAGTTTGACTATTGAAACTAATGCTGGGCGGATGTTGTTGAACGAATGGCCGTGATTTGGTTGAGACTGCCATACGAACTGAAACCAAAACCAAAACAATGCCTAACCTGAATACTATCAATTCCAATAATAGACAAAAAGCAAGAACATATATACACTATTATATACTATAATCCGAAGTGAAGTAGCCTATCGTTTTCGTAGAAATGTAGTCGTAAACCGGAAGGTGCTAGTGGTTTCTGCTTCACCGAAACTGAAACCTTAACCAGTTATTCTTTTTGGGCCGAAACCGAAACTGAGCCATAACTTCACGACTTAAACCGATGAATTTCATAAGGACCGTTCATAAGACTGCAAATGTAATAAATCTATTTAGCTCAGCACATTCCACAACCGTATTACAGCAGGCCTAGAACCTCACGTACACGCATTTCATGAAAATTTTAATGGAATTTTTTTTTTTGGGGGGAGGGGGAGCGCAAAAAATTCACCTACACCAAAGGGGGGCTCATGATTTTCTTATATTGATGACGACAATCCCCCCCACCCCTCGTTGAAAATACTAATGTCGACATGTACGGATTATTTTTTTTAATCTGAAATGTTTTATTGTTATGCTGCTGATTTTTCTGTGTTAAAGAAGTTGACAATGAAGAAGGCACACCAAGCACCTTCAGCAGACGACAATTACCCCCTGGAACTTTAGATGCAAAGGATGAGCAATGTTCTTTGGTTCGAATGCCGTACATTTCACTGAAATAAATACAACTCACCTAGATACTTTTAGAAAAGCGCATAGCCGCAGACCAAATCCTCCGTGTTAAAGCTTAGCGCATGCGTCGTACATGTCTTGGCATGTGCGGTCGCACACACAATGAGCCCACACCCTGAGTTCCACGATTAGTTGCGTCATACGTTTTAGGATTACAGAAATCTCGATGTATATAGTGGCGCCCCCCCCCCCCCGGTCGGTGTTTCATACTTATCTGTTTAGGGTAAATAAAAAAGTACGGTCAAAAAAACACTATTGCAGCGCCATTTTTCGTATGATCAAGCCTGGACCTGCGAAAGGTGTTAACATGGAAGATTTGGTCTGCGGCTAAGCGATTGTTACTTTTAGTGTATGATTTTTACTATTGTGAAGTTGTGTTTCCTCTATCCTTGTATCCCCGTTCTGGTGACTCTCGGCCAATTAACGTACAACTGACATCAGCTCGAGCATATGGACCAATTAGGTGAAAAAAACAAACAAGTCATTTCTGACGTAACTCAACGAGAAAATGAATCGACTCCCTGCCTTGTACTTACTCATTTACTGACATTCATTGTAAATACACACTACGGACAACCAGTTGTTGTTTTTTTCTTAGATTAAAAACAAAACACTAGCAATAATTGGGCAATTTAGAACTGAATCAAATGTAGGACGAGGTCGAAAACAAAAAACAAAAAATGAAAAGGGTAGCGGAAGAAAAATGGTTCATTTCCCTCCTTTTGTTTTCCTCTTACTCATTCATAAGGCTTGTCCTTTTTGACAAACCTCTCCTGACTGGGAAATAAGCATCACGCACTCCAAGCTGACTGACAGACATCTCGTACAATTGTTATTATACTACAAGTCTCCTCTTCGGGCGCTTGATGAACAGCACTTGAGTTGTCAAGAGGGCCTGTTATTTCCTTGGAGGGGGTTTTTGAGTCATGGAACAAGAAACAATTTATTCGCCATTTTTGTTTAGTTTTTTTTTTCTTTTACCTTTTCTTTTCTTCTTTCTTGTTGCATTTCTTGTTATTCAAATGCGTGGCCTTGATACAGTCAGAAACCTCTAAGTCGTTGGTCCCCTCCCCCCTTCCTCCTCTGGTCGCAACGGGACATCCCAACAAGTCAAGGACGGACCTCATTATGCAAACTAAGAAAAGCCTCCATTTTTTTCCATCCTCCTATTTTCTTTATGCATTCGAACATAATGAATACCTGGTTGGCCACTGAGCGTCATGTCGACTTGTTCTTTCAAGATGGCGTCAACGAAAACAAAGTTCGTTATTAATGAATCGACACAAAAAGCAACGACGGAGGCAAGAAGTAAATCGGTACGTTCGAGGCACTGGAATCTGAAAAATGTTGGGTGCATCTTCAAAAATTTTCGAACGGAAGGGATTGGCAAATCGTGAGCACCCATCTTTTGACAGCGGCCATTTACTAATACGCCAGCAGACTGCGATGTCCATTGCCGGAGCTATAGAGGAGAGTTTGGGGGCCCGTTCCGGCTGACGTCATTAAGTCGATTACAAGTGGTAAAATACTTGAAAGACTACATTAAACGCACGGATGTAACAGTACGTCGGTCGTTTACAAACATATTCAGGTTTTCCGAAAGTCTTGAGTGTAAATAAGGAAAAATAAGGCCATTATTTAAGTCTGGAAGAGGGGGGGGGGTAGAGGAATTGAAAATGTGGCCTTTAAATTTTCGATGACCCTGAAAAAAAAAAACCGCCTCCCCACCCAAGCAACCAAAAATATTCCAACACCCCCCCCCCCTCCAATCGCAAGAAGTAAGCTTTCCTTATGCCTTTTCAGGTTAAGTGGAGAAGATTTCCTCTGGACCAATTAAAAAATAACATTTCGCATCGGCAGGGTCCCAGTTGTCTGGAAATCGATCCATGTCTTGAAAACATTTAAAGAAGAGTTCTTTACCATCTTTGGAACGAGATTCATGCTTCATTACATAAGACTAACTTTATACCTAAGGGCTGCACTACTAATGCAGTTCGAGCAAGCATGTCCATGTCCTTCACAACATCAACATGTGCAACACGAAAAATTACCCATGGTGCCAAAACTCTTTCAGAAAGTGGTTTTAAGGAACTATTCACCAGATGCCACTAG
The DNA here is from genome assembly GCA_023313725.1 of Lithobius niger. Taxonomy (NCBI): domain Eukaryota; kingdom Metazoa; phylum Arthropoda; class Chilopoda; order Lithobiomorpha; family Lithobiidae; genus Lithobius; species Lithobius niger. Next base: position 92,488 of record JAHWFP010076637.1, read on the forward strand.
CAATGACAACACAATTTTATATAAAAAAAAAATAACATGCTGGGGGGGGGGGGGGGACTAATAAAAATACCTCCAAAAAATCTATGGCCTTTTTAGATATTCTGACTGCTTTCAGTTTGGTTAGTAAAAAGTGACCAGTCCGTAAACCTCAAGAGTAGTAATTCGCATCACTGAAATCAACAAAAATCTTCGGCCCCCAAATTCGATCCTTTTGTGCGATCGCTTTAAATCCACACTATAACGTTTAATTAACAGAGCCATTTTTTATTTTCTTAACACAGGTGCAGGCCAAAATAGTTTTTTAATGCAAGATGTACTTTCTCATCATTTTATGTAAAGCACACAGTGCCCTGAATTACACGGGGGAAGGGGCTTTTACCTTTTCTTCTCCGACTACCGGTATACGATTTTCTTTTTAGTCTTCTGTACAGCCGTACCGGCTGAGAAGACTTAGTCCGTCCGTCGCTTTTTTCAAATTCGTAACGGTACCAGATAGAGACGACCACAGTTTACAACGTTAGATTCAGTGTGACAAGTTAGTTAAATAACACGGCAACTTAAAACATCGTTACTTCCTTATAGCTAATAGAATTCTTCGACGTAATTAAATAAAATAATAACGTTTGATTGTCGAATTGAAATCCTAAGATAACACGCAATAAAAACGAATGGGTTTTAGCTTCGTTTAAAATAGTCTCGTCGCATTGTTGCATGAATGAATAGACTTACCGTCAAACCAAATACTCCATTAGGCCTATCTGTTACTTATGAAATTAAAACTGCGTGAAAAGAAATTAGGCCTACAATCATGTTACCACGGCAACGGTTGCTATGAGTCGCTGTTGGCTTCATCAATAGCGTCTCTCTCGTCACTTACCTACTACCACTGATCTATAGGCCTATGTTGCGCGTTCAGCTGCAACACTGTAACTGTGTGTGCCCGAAGGCGCATCATGTTGCTAAAATGAATATGCTTACTATACAATCCAAATCTCCTTTAGCTGTTACTTATGAAATTAAAACTGCCAGTTAAAATTAGGCCTAAAAGCTGACAATTACGCCTAAAATGTAAAATAGGCCTAAAAGCTAACACATTTTTAACCGGCAGTTGTCATGGTTACTGCTTTTAGATTGCGCCTCAACATTGGAAGTGGAGGAACTGTACAGAAAACCGGTGTGACTAGGCAGTCGCTGCAGCCGCTTGTTTTGTTTGTTTTTATTTCGGAAATTAAGTTTTCAGTAATGAAGTATCTATCCCTATCCTGTCATTAACGTCTAATGAGAAGGACTCTTGTTGCACCTGTGCGGATAATTCCAAAAGCATGTTGTTGGGTACAGTCATTCCTTTCTGCAGTATGTTTATGATATTGATCCACCAATGTTCATAATTAATCATTAATTGGCGAACAAAAAAAGCTTTGGTAACTTTTAGAAATGCTCTTAGAGGAATATATAGTCAAAACTGGTTTTATCGTGGACATACACTGTCATACAGTTCGCAAAAGATCACACACACAAAAATAAAGCATTTCCAAGGACGTTTTTTTCAAAATCAATGGCATTTTTCAAGGACTTTTCCAAGACTAATACAATTTTTTCAATGACTTTCATTAGCCAATAAACTTTTAAGAACATTGCACTAAACACCAAAACGTTCATGTTTTATTAGTGAGCATGATGAAAAAAGAAGCTAAGCAGAGAAAAAAGCCCGAAGAAAAATGTTTTTTCCCCCTTTGTTGTCGTTGTTACAGATTAGGTTAGGTCAGTTGCCTTGCCTCGAATTTCACCAGACAGGGTAAGCAGTTTCACCAGGTAGACCAATGGTGTTGTTTTTACCTTTGGCTCTTCTTCCATCGTCTTTTTCCGCAGTTTTTCCTCAGATTCGGTGTAATATTCTAGTAAACAACTAAAGTAAATACGTGAAGGAACAAACTTACAGCTCAACAACATTTTACGACAAACACGCAAGATATTTAAAGTTTATCTTTGTCTTGCTCAAAGCTTGAACATTTTTTAAAAATTATGACAAAATAATTAAATTCCAGGACTTTCAAGCACGTAGCTAACAATATTTTCAGAAATTAAATGGCTTGATTTTTTTCTTAACAAATTCAAGGCCTTGAAGCACCTTGTGACCACCCTGTGGACGTAGATAGTGGTGTACAATTTTTCTTTTCGCTCCGTTTCTTGGCCATTTTGAATCTCCATTCAATCTCTACAACCATCTTTTCTCGCTTCATTTCGGTCATGGCCGGCAGCCATTTGCCGGTAATCAACTGGCCACAAAAGAGAAAATAAAGACCGAGCCTGCTTGAGTTCTGGCCATCATTCTGGCGTTTTTCCTTTTTCCCCGGCCAACAAACAAATCAGCTAGCGTCATTCAGCTGGCCGTCGACCCGGGGAGCCACCATCGCAAGCACCCACAATGCCTTTCGCCAGCCACAACGACAACAATGGCGGCGCTCTAATCTAGCGACCCGTTCCCAAGCGGGACAATTAGCAACATTTACGAACGCACTGTGGGATCCACGTAACCAATTATTAAAAGCTTCCGCGGCCGCCGAAATGACTGGGGAGGTAGACTTGCCAATGAGACGGCAAAGAGTTGTCGAGGACAGCTTAAAAAAAAATACGGCAAAAGGAAAACTGAACAAAAAAAGTAAATAACTCAACTAACGACGCTGCATTCAGAGGACTATTCATGGTATAAGTCGTGCTACTAAATAAATGACTCGCATACCTTTATGGAGCAAAGGAAAACAGGTGGACGTTGCAGACTATGATGGAAAACTATAATTCCTTTTTATTATTTGGTTCCCAGAAAAGTTATCAAGATGGATACGAACGAAACGAGAAAAAAACATAAACCGCACGCCACTGTTCGCCATAAACCATTACAAAATGAGGAATGGGTTCATGAAAAGACGAACATTTATTTCTTCCTGATACAATGGGAAGATATTCACTTTTATGTCTCGCATATGTGAACATGAGCAGTTTATGACATCCAATAAGAACTGGCAACCAAGTGGCAACGAACTTCCGGCATCGATATTTTGAGTCCAGCTATATATGAGCACCCGTGCCTTCTGAAATATTGAAAATCCTTGAGACCACTTATCATAAATTTGTTAAATGTCCTATGTAGAAATATTGTCAACAGGCAGTGAGGAACTCTGGAAGCAGCTTCATCATGCCTTTACCACTTTTTCGGTGTACAGCAAATAAGTTGGTGCATAAGTTTGATTACATTACCGGTGTATGTAACAGTAATTGAGAAGTTTCAGCACTTTTAGCAGATAAGATTGAGTGACAGCCATTATCGTGCACGATGAAAACCACACTACGTTTCGGGAGGACAACCTCCCATCTTCAGGTAAAAATAAACACTAAAATTAAAACATAAAAAAAAATTCATGGCAGTATATATCTGCCGAGTCACCAAGTCTATAAAAACAAACCATTCAGGCATAATCAATGCCTAAAACTTTAAAATTAAAAAAAAATATTTAACATACCAATTGATACACCATGTTTCTAGATGGGCGCCCGGAAGTAGAGTGGCGTATCAATTGGCATGTTAAATATTTTTTAAATTTTAAAGTTTTAGGCCTTGACCATGCCTGGATGGTTTGTTTTTATAGACTTGGTGACTCGGCAGATATCATACTGCCATGAATTTTTAAAATGTTTTAGCTTTTAGTATTTATTTTTACCTGAAACCTCCCGGAACGTAGTGTGGCTTTAATTGTGCACGATACTGGCTGTCACTCTATCTTATATGTAAAACGAAGACAGCAAGGGTTACGTTGATTGCCTCTAACTCATCAAATAAGAAACTAGGCCTAACGTACGTTACTAGTCAGTGTCCACTAGCACATCTAGTGCCATCTGGTCTTGAATTTAGGACTATTAATGTCGACTGTCAGGGCATTAGTTGACAGAGATTCCGTCAAAGGAGACGATAAAGAGTTTCGTCTTGTCTGGACGTTGTTGACTCACGTCTTGATGCACGTCGGTACACATTGGTACCAACTCACATAGACGAAATCACAAGGTAAAGGGTTAACGAAGCAAGCAGTCTGCATTAAAGACTGGCCTTGTGAGGAAACACAATACACTAGTCTGAGAAAGAAAGAAAAGACAACTGCCCCGACTGGGACTCGAACCCAGAACTTCCCGTTTACCCTAGTGATTGACCGCTAGCGATATTCGCGTTCTGAGAAAATCAAGTTTGAACGTGAAATTAATAACCTGACGCAATGCTTACTAAACTGAAAAAAAAAAAAAACTGATGCTTTTAGCCCTAAAAAGTTTCGATTAATAAAAAAAAAAGTGTTATACCATGAAGACTATATGGTACTGCACCAGAACGCATTAAATTTTTTGGGGGGAATATTTTACTGAGACTTGAACCCTGGACATCTTCGTTACTAGTGCATCAGCTGGCATAAGGTGTCTTGATTCTCACATGACCAGTCTTCAACCCTTATTTTGTAAACATTTATTATTTCAATAAAGAAGAAATCACAAGGTAAAGGGTAAACGAAACAAGCAGTCTGCAGATTGAACAGCTACTTAGCTCGGCTGGAGCCTGCAGCCAGAACTCGCCCTGGTAGCGCAGTGGTTATAGTGCACGGCTGGTACACCGGAAGTCGTGGGTTCGAGTCCCTGTCGGGGCAGTTGTCTTTTCTTTTTTTCTCAGACTAGTATATCTTGTATCTTCACAAGGCTAGGCTTTAATGCAGACTGATTCCTTAATTTATTATTTATTTGTTTGGTTGTCTACTTATCTAGTGTGTGTTTTACAGTCCAACTTGCAGAATGTTAAGAATACTTCGGTTCCGTAATCATGAGCTTTTGTATTTAAACCAATGACCACCAACCAGTACTATTACTATAATCATTAGAGAATTCGAGACGGAATGTTTTATTTCCTAATTTTCCCTCGGAAGTATTATTTATGTTAACGATGTAAACTTTCCTTCTTTTGAACACAAACTAGATGTTAGGAAAAAATACTTGACACGTCCTGTTTGTCATTTATCTCTTTTATTTACTTGTTCGAATGTTTTTACATTGTAGAACTAATTTGAAAATGTGTCATTAGCTTTTTTTAACAAGCTTAAGTAGGTCGGTCCGCTAATCCAATGAAACAAGGGCATAATAGCGCCTTCGTAACTCTCTCTCTCTCTGTTTAGCTGAACTTAATCTTGCGGCAAGTTTTCTCACGAGTGATTAGGCTCACTCACTTGCAATTACTGAAAACTAGTTCGTTCAAGGATCAAAATTAATTCTGCCTAATTGTTTAATTATAATGTGCCACTGCCCAAATGCAGTGTGAGAAAAAATGTTAAGAGATACACAGCTACTGCCGAGGTCTTGTTACCAAACATTGTCTATCACAACATCAATTCTAACAATACTCGTAATTTAGGGAATTATAAAAGAACAAACTTTTACATTTTAACCCTAGGAAAAGTACACGATCAGGGTTAGGGCCTCTTCTCAGTTCAACCACTTTTATGTACACTGCATTTCATTTCATTTCATTTTATTGGTCGAAGAGGTGTCCACTTCGGTTGGAGGCTACGACTCTGTGCTGGACCCCCTGAAGAGCTGCCCTGTCTATACATTTAAAGGGGATCACCTTTGTAATATATCGGTCACTAACTAACTAACCCTTTTCTACTTTTACGTAGTTTTGATCAGTAGCGGATCTATTAGGTCCCCCACCTCCATTTGATGTTCTGTATTACATGATGTATATATATATACATAAAGGTCATAAGGGGTAAGGGTAAGGGTAATTGTCCTCAGGGACCGTACAAGTATTACATCATTTCTAACGATACCCTCCCCCCAACCCCCACCAAGAGGGGTGTTTTCCCTGTATATAGTTTTCTGCGAACCTTTTTTTTTGGCGTATTCCACCCTTTAAAATTAAAATTTTGTTTTACCGGGGTAATGATGCTTACGTCATCAACTGACCACCAATCGCCACCAGTAGGCGGACCCCCCTCCCCCCTTCTGATGACGTAATACTTGAACGGTCCCTCACGTAAATAAAGAATAAATCACAAGGTGGTGAACAAAGCAAACAGTCTGCATTAAAGACTGGCTTTGTAAGGATACAAAATACAAGAAAGAAAACACAACTGCCCCAAAGCCACGACTTCCCGTCGACCTCATGTAATTTGGAGGCACTAAAAGTTTATACGAACATAAAAATGTGCCCCTGCTTATGCAAATTCACCCTTAATAGCTCACAGTAGCCTCAGGTCCGAAATTTTACCCCCTCCCCTCCCCTCCCCCAACTAAAAAGTCACTGATGGGAAAATACACCATGGGCGGTGGG
>JAHWFP010076638.1:0-17136 GCA_023313725.1 Lithobius niger
GCGCCCTCTGAAAACTCGGACGGAACTAATTGGAATGGATCCAAGACGTTTCAATAGGGACTTTTTAGAGTCACAAATTCTCCTCCCCCAACCCTACAAATTCTTGACAGCTTGTACACAACTTGTCTTTGGCTGAGTTGGCACGCAGATCATTGTTTGTGCTCTCTGAAGACAGAACGTCTTCAGAAAGCACAAACAATGATACAACGGAGATTGATTTGATTTGATTTGAGGCCATGCATCCCGCATTTAAAGCAAACAGACCCAACGGTGATAAGACATTGCTAAACAATCAACAACTGTCATTAGCTTACACACAGCCCTTGACACGTCAAGCTAAAAAAATAAAAGAAGAAAACTAAACAATAAAAAGAGCTGGAATAACAATAAGCTGTTTTTAAATATGTTTTTATACTGTCACGTATCTTCCATTTTTAACCCGCGGCAGAAGCCAACCACCCACATACGCAATTTGGTGGGAAAAAATCCATGGCTGGCGGCAGCTATGTAGCAAGTGGTGTTTCGCTTTAGCACCGGGACGAAAAAAAAAAAAAAAAAAGATCTAAAATCTGGTTGCGTAACCCTATCTCCCACCACTCAGTCGCCAGGCACTTGAAAAGCACGCATCTGTGTGTTGGTAAATAAATCACATTCAGGCCCGTCATATATTTTTTATTTTTTTTAGAGGTTTCAAAACGGAATCCTGATCCGTCACGTGTTATTTCGTATCACAAATGGGCCCTTCTTTTAAAGTAAACTCTGTTTATAGAATTAAGAGCGTCATTTTACGATCAGAAGTTATAAACAGTCAATAATCGAGTTCAGGGCCAACAGTTCCGGTTCTCCTGCCGTGCATAAACAAACTTGAAACTTAACGTGTGAAATAAAGTTGGCTAATGCGTCTTGGTTTTATTCCATAACTCTGTCCATTGCAACAAAAATAACTTAAAGGTACACCCGGCCTACCTTATAACCTTCCGCCTGCCTTATCACTGCCACGCGCTGATCGCATCCGCGCTTTTACCATAGCCAAGGTCAACTGAGACAGTACCTTCGTTCCTCGCAGCGAAGAACGGAGCTACTGTCTCAGTTGGTATTACGCCTAATAGACAAGCCAGCGTGAACGCATTAATTATTTCGTCACAAACCGGAATGATTCTCGCACTTTAAAATCACAATTTATAATTTTCTAAACTAGTGTCTTACAATTTGGCTTCGGCGATCTATTGGTATAATTAATTTTAATTTTTACTGCATTAATCTTTTAGATTTTTGATCTCATAGTAATTATTAGCAAGTGATTAAAATTAATACTGCACACACACAGTATTTTGCGTGTCATTGAAGGCACGCAAAGGATCATATAGGAATGGGACGTTCTTAAATATAGTTAACAATATTCAACAGAAATTCTCCTTAACGCCACATTTTAAAAGGTTTTTTTTAGCAAGGGAAAGACTAGCGGTAAGGAAATAGACCTTTTGGGGCCGTACTTGATGTGGTGGATCGAGAAAAATGGCGATGGGAGGTGTATCCCTTCAACGTTCAATCTTGCTTTAGGCCAGGTGTCAGTGGCGACCGTCAGCCCATCTCTAGACTCATTCGTTGTATTTACGAATAAAGTTATTATTATTATTATTATTATTATTACGCATAATCAGTTACAATGTCAACAAAAGAAAAGCGATTAGTAAATTAAAGTTGGATAAACATTTATTTAAAAAAATGTAATGTTGAAACAACACATCGGTCGCAGGCTGCTATTTGGGACCCGTGTTGCATTGGATACAGCGTTGTGGCTCATCCTTTCGGTTGCGTCATAGCATCTTGTTTCTTTGTCCATTTGCTCTCGTAGCGCATCGCTGGATGGCGTTGACGGCGGTTGCGACGAGCGGCTTTCCGACATAGATTTTTTCAACAGACAAAGCACCCGGAAATTTGAAGAATTTTTGTTGAAAGCATCAAATTTGGAGCCCCGTTGAGAATTAATGCCGGCAGAAATTTCAGCGCACATTACATCCACCTTGGTATTTACTAACGAATCGGCCGATTTTCGCCCTTCGGAAACTACTGTTGCGAGGTTGCTTGGAGTTAGCAAATGGGAGTGTACCTCACACCACCTCACCATTTTGTCACCCTGATTACTCCTCAACAATGTCCGAGTTTAAATTTGTTTATTTACAAACCAAATTTTTTGTATATGTAAAATGAAAGATAAAGAAGTACACTTTAATTTCGCTCTGATATCATTTTTGCCAAAATTCAACAGTACTGTAGTAATTCGTGATGAATGTGAAATTTTATGTTAAAAATAAAATTGTTCACGTTTAGAACTACTCCCATTTCCCAGTCAAACTACCATACTTATAGGTTAGCAATGCATATGAACGTTATTAGAGCAGATTTCGTAACGGTTAATTAAAAATAAATTATTAAATTCCATCAGTTAGGGACGGAGTTACATTATTTGAAGAAATGCTCAACTTGGGTGCCCCACAGGGCCCTAAAGGGGGGGGGGGCTGCAGAGATACAGAACCACGAAAAAGTGGTAGAGTTCGTAATTTCCTACTAAGATGTATTTGATTTACATTTTTAAATTAAAAAATCGTGGTATGCGTCAGTGATAAGATAAAACTGAGTAATACGGGCCCTTGGCGCGTGGTCTGATATGGACACGGCCAAAACTGTATGGTGAGGACTGGTAGTATTCCCCCTTAGGCAGTCTGTCGTTTAAGTCCAAATAGCAACGTAATTAGTTTGCGTCCGTATTTATTTAACATAATTATCTCGAGTCCATTTTGTTACCGATCTTTTTCTCCTAATTGTGTGACCATTTCGGTTTCACACGGTGTGTGGCGTGCAAACAAGCGTCCCTCTAGTGGCGATTGGAAAGTGCGTATTTATATGTATATATAAATAAATATACTGGTTTTCCACATATTACGTGGAGGGAAGACGGAAGGGAAGGGAGCCACTGATACCGTTCCCAAAACAGGGGAGGGGGGGGGGCCCTGCGGGTGGCAGAGTTTAATGCACGGGGGCCAGGGGACGCTTAAGAAACACATTCAACTGTTCCAAAGCCAGTAGCCTGCAAAAACCAGCAACAGTTGGGGCATTCACTGTCTCTGCCCCTAGTGCATTCCAGATTGGAACAACCCGCAGCGAGAAGAAATAACGACGGCAGTCGAGACGCGAAGATTGTATAGCAAGCTTCAGATTGTGGCCTCTGGAACAAATTTTGCGGGGGGGCAAGATCGAAAAAAGGAAGATCAATGGAGATCAACCCATGTAGAATCTTATATGTTAAAATAAGATCAAAAATTATTCGGCGTAGTTCCAGCAATTCAAGACCAAGCTTGCTAAGTCGGTTACCATAGTCAATTTCCCTGAAACCAGGCAAGTATTTTGTGAACCGACGTTGGACTCTCTCCAAGAGGTCAATGTCCTTGGCTAAATGTGGAGACCAGACTGGGGTCGCATACTCAAGGATGGGGCGTACGAAGACCTTGAACGCCCAAACCTTATTAGCAATACTGCCCGGAGTGAAGCACCTACATACGACTGCCGAACGTCTAAAAGCCGCTGCGGAAATCTTTTGACAGTGAAGGGAGGGCTTCAGGTTGCCATTAAACCAAATTCCCAAGTCCCTGACCTCGATGGAGGATGGTAAAGGCTGATGATCGAGAAAATACTCCGATTCATGGTTTTGGTTCCCAACATGGAAAGTAAAACACTTTGGTACAGAAATAGGCAGCTGCCATTGTCTAGACCACACCTCAACGGCTTGGATCTGCGTCTCCAATTCAGAAGATGCCCCCGAAGAAAGGTTTTCGGCCCCAATCTTTAAATCATCCGCAAACTTAAAACCGAAGGTACAGTCATTACCAATCCTGAGGTCGTCAATGTAAATAACAAACAACAGTGGTCCGAGGACTGAGCCATGGGGAACACCGCATGGGACATGTACCCTGGAAGAGTATAGGTATCCTCAATTGACACGCATTGGGAACGGCCCTCAAGGAAAGCCGAAAGCCAACCCTTAAGGTTTCCTCCAATGCCACAGCTGCTGACCTTCAGAATGAGTTTTCTATGAATAACAGACTCAAAGGCCTTTTTAAAGTCAAAGTAAATTACATCAGAGGGGATCCCAATATCCAGTGCACTTGTCCACCGTTCCAGTACTGCCAACAATCGATGTGTAGCCAACAATTGATGTATATCTGTTACGCTGACTATGGACTTTCTTTCGTCCACGTCAGTATGGCTGAGCGGTTGGACTTCGGCCTTTGGTTTCAAAAGGTCGTGGATTCAACTCCCCTCTCAGGCAGCGTGACATTTAATTTCGAAAGGCAAGGTCAATACGCTTTCATCCATACTGATTTAATAATTCTCGAGCCCAACTGGCTTTCCGTCCTGTTTCATACATATTTGCTTATATTAGTGAAATTTAAAACCATGCCTGGAAAATGGGTAAACCGGCTCTGCCTCCACGTCTGAACTATGTCTACGAAAAACCATACACTCATGGTTTTATGATTTTTATCCTTGATTTTTGTCTAATTATTACAACTGATGTTGTTCTACTGTAGTTAGATGTTGGTTCCGTTTCGGTCGTGGTTTCGGTTTCGGCCGAAATCTATACACCGGTTTTAGGAGGAGTGGTTTCACTTGCGTTCGAAAGTGAAAAATTTGGTTTCGGTCGACCACTACGTCTAGAAAATGCATGAGTTATTTAAAGGTACATGTACATTCCTCCCAACGCGATTTTTCTCGAGCCCAAGTATGGCCCGAAAGGTATGTTTGCTTCCCGTTAGTCAATCTGTTGCTAAATATCCGTTTTAAAATGTGGCGTCTACAGGATTGAATATTGGGTAGTAATTTAATAGCATCCTGCTAATAGTTACCTTGCAATAACCGTGACGTTTCATCTGTGTGTGTGCATGTACTAATTTTTTATAGTTTGCTAATAATTACCATGAGATCAAAAATCTAGAGAAATGCGGTAAAAATTAAAATCATTTATGCCAATAGATCGCCGAAGAAAAATTATAAGGTACGAGCCTACAAATTTTTGTGTTGAGGCTGCTTCGTCTGCTACTCTCTCAGTTGGCCTTGTATTAATTACTACGCCGAGTTTCACGAAACGGTGCGACGGTAACATGCGCAGGTGGAGAGCTGCGCGTGGCTGTTATAGGACAAGCAGGAAAGTACCTTTAAACTGCAATTCGGTTAACCCATTTTCCTATGGGCTGCACAGGCAGCCGCGAGCACTGGGGCGTCAGATTCGATAGGAGTCTTGGCCCCGGCTGTACATCTCTGCCTTCTTACAGACCCCGGTTCGACCCTGGTGAATGGAAGTGTATATGTACGTGTTTTTCTCCGGTTCCTTCACACGACGCTTTCATCGTTTCCTCCCTCATTATACGAGGGTTTCTTCCGGGTTCTCCGGTTTCCTCCCTCATTACACGAGTGTTTCCACTGGGTTCTCCGGTTTTCTCCCTCATGCGGCAAATAACAACTGAAATGATGGTAAGCCCCAAATAAAATCTGTTGCTTGGGGCTTAAAAAAAGCTCTAAGCTTACTGGTCGATGTATTCTATTCTAACAACGACATCTAGTGACAAGAAATGGTAATAAAACAGGAAAAACTGAAATACTTTTTTTTTAATTGTGTAAAATGCCAGATACAACGGATTTGAATCGTTCTTTTAGCATTTAAGCGAGTTAAAAACGGCCGTTTATTGTGATAAACAATTGTAAAACACCCTATACGACCTTTAAAATTGTTCGGTGCGTTATGACATTGTTTGAAATTTTCTCCTAATTTAAAGCAGGGTTCGCACAACATAACATACAAAAAAATTCAACGACTTTTTCAAAACCAACAAAACAATTTTCAAAGACTATTCCAGACTAATCAAGTTTTTTTCAAGCACATTTATTAATCAACAAACTTGTCAACAACATTTCACTCAACACACTGAAAACTTCAGGTTTTAATCGTGCGCATGGTGGGAAAAAAAGCTGCGGAATAAAAAGCTGAGGAAAAAAAAGCAGCGGTAAAATAAGTCGGAGAAAAGAAATCTTTTTCCCCGTATTGTTGCTGTCGTTATAAATTAAGATTCATTTGCCTTGGTTCGAATTTCCAGGTGGGTATGGACTTCCACTCTGGTATGTTTTTTCCCCTTCGGCTTTTTTTTTGCAGCTTTTTACCCCATAGATTCGTTTTAATAGCCTGGAAAATAAATGATGAAAACGCGTGGCGGAAAAAAAAATTAAAACGATAAGCAGAACATCATTTTATGGCAAATATGCAAGTTCTTTAAAACAAATGGCAAGTTTGCCTTTATCGTGCTCAAACTAAGGGCATTATTTTAAATTACGACTAACAAAATTAAGGTTAAGGAATTTGAAAGATACAGCTAACAATTTCACCGAATTCAAAGCCTGGAATTAAAAAAAAAAACAAATTCAAGCACTTTTAGCAACATTATTCACCATGTGCCATGTGTTATAAGCACTCATTTGATCCTTAATTTTTCTCTTTTTTTTTCTGACCCCTAAACTGCTGACCTCTAAACGGCGGGAGTAACTAACGGGTTCATCACCATCCTGAACTTAATAAATTGCAGTATTAAAAGAGTTTTTTTGTTTGAAATGTTTCACATTGCAAGCACTATGGTCGACCGCCAACTTCACTAAGTAGGAACATTCTTATTAAAACTGCATGGTTATTAAAACTGAAAATCTAGTGACACCTTGTTGTAACAGACTTAAATAAGTTATAAATTAATATTTAAATAAGGTTGCGGTCTGGCGGGTACACGATCATTACACAAGAAAGAGGGAGATATATCGATTCCATTACATTTAAACTGTCAACGCATATACCGACTTCAAACGCAAAATATTCCGAAAATCAAGGAGGGCGGGGGGGGGGGGGGATTTTTGCGTATCCGACCCCTTTGCATAACGCTAATCGCAGAAAGAACTATTGATATCCGTCACATAAAAAACCTTTGGCAGTTTAACAAAACAATCCTACTTTCATTCGCTTTTCGGACACCAGGAGGGGATGTAGGACACACAAGCACCGGATAATTGGGCTCCGGACACACAGGCGCCCCAATTCAGGCACTGGACAAATAGGCACTCGGACAAATTGGCACCCGGGCATATAAACACCGGACAAAAAAGCATCAAATTTTTTATTTATATATATTTTTTTTTAATTGGGGTGGATTGCCCTCAAATTCTGTATCGTTTGTTTTAAACCTGAGACACTTATTCGTGTGGGATCGTTTGGAAGGGGGTGGGGATTTTTGCATTTTCCCTATTTTTTTTTTGGTAAATTAGTGTTCCAAATTGCGCTGCCGTGCTCGCTGCAGCTAACACATAACATCAATGATGCAACTGTAATAGAGATGCCAACAAATCTTTAGCAGTTTTGAATGCTACGAACAATTTACGGCAAACTTTTGTTCTCCCCCACCCCTTAATTTGAGGGTAAACCATACCACTTAAAAAAAAAATTAACTTGGTGCCTATTTCTCCGATGTTTGTATGTCAGAGTGCCTATTTGTCCGGGTGCCTCTATTTGTCCGAGTGCCTATAATTTTTCCGGTGCCAAAATTGGGAAGGCTCCTACGTGCCCGGTGCCTAATTATCCCGTGTCTATTTGTCCTACATCCTAGGAAGGTGCATGCCCCAAGTGCTTCAATGTGCTGGTACCCTTTCAAGGGCACTAAATCATACACTTCCAGTGTTCGACGTGCCTATGTGACCGCGTGCTACCAGGCATAGCCGGCGGTCTATTTTTGATATAACTTTTATTCCATCTGTCTGTCTGTAAATGAGTTCTTTTTTTTTGAATGTGTTATAACGTTCCATTGCTATCAAAAGGAATACGTATTACTACTTTAATATGGTTATACAATATTAAAGAAAATATATTTAAAGACATAAATAGCAAGGTAAATGATTATCGCAGCAAACAGTCTGCATTAAAGACTGACCCTGTGAGGATACACAATACATTAATCTAAGAAAGAAAGAAAAGACAACTGCCCCGATTGGGACTCCAATCCAGGCTCGCTAACCAATGCGCTACCGGGGCGGATCCTGGCTTTAGGTTCCAGCCGAGCTTAGTAGCTGTTCAACCCGTCTCAGTGGTGATCTAAAGGCCACAAACATGCACAAGGAGGGAAGGAAACTTGTTTCTTGGCCTCCACACTTACGCTTTATACTACGCTAGTAAGAGGAAAGTCCTTGGTTCGAATCCCAGTCTGGGCAGTTGTCTTTTCTTTCTTTCTCAGATTAGTGTATCTGGTATTCTCAAAATGCCAGTCTTTAATGCAGAATGTTTGATTCGTTAAATATATATATTTATTGGGGGGCAGCTTTGAATTTTGATCCACACTGCTCTCTAGTAACAGAAAATCCGACTCTTAACATCACGTTGCTTAGTTCAGTATTACGGAGATGGCGAACCCGTGTCTCCGCGTGAGTCGTCAAGTCCAACATCATAAGTTAATCATTCAATATGAGATTCTTAGAGCCGATTGTAAATTTAGAACTAGAGCGCCCTCTCTTGGCGGAAAAATGAACCCAAATTAGCTTACGTTATAAAGCAAAGTTTCACAGCAAAAAAGATTTGTAATACAAGAACCCTCACTTCAAACAATGAAACCGGGCGAGCGTGTAAATTCTTTGCCCAGCGAAAAGTTGAAATTGGCACATTGTTGCTTTGAAAAACTGAACTTGGCACATTGTTGCCTTGAAAAGCTGAACTTGGCACATTGTTGCCTTGAAAAGCTGATATTGGCACATTGTTGCCTTGAAGTGTTGAAATTGTCACATTGTTGCCTCAACTGACAATTTGCTCTGCAGGGTTTTTTGGGGTGTTTGGTATGGAGACCAAATCAGTTTTTGCAAAATCTTGCACTTCGCGGCTCTAGGGGTCCCACCACATTCGTCGGGGGGGGGGGGGAGCTGGCCACGGCGCGTAGGGTGGTTAACTTCTGCAGGGCGACCCAGTGTTTTGACGTCTGACTGGCAGGTGTCTTCTTGTCTTTCCTCTTCTTCCTGCTCCCGAAGCATTCTGACTATATGGGTGTGCGGTGGAAGCCGGGAATCTTGGCCTTTGTCGTGCATTTGGTTAGGTTAAGTATAAGGTTAGTTAGCACTTAGTGAGCGAATGGTGTAAAGTCCAATAAGCTCAATAAAATATCACTATCACTAGGAGGCAAGGCAGCAGGAGGAGCATCGTTTAATTTAACTACCCATCCAAATTCAACTACGTGTAGCAAACTGAAGGCAGGGAAGGGGAGGGACGGGTAGGAGGATAGAAAGGAAGGACAGGGGGAAGAAGAGGACAGGAAGATAGGGGGAGGAAAGGAGACCGGGAAAGAGAACCAAGAGGATGGGAGGAAAAGTTACAGGATGGGAATATTACAAGAAGAAAAATTGCCTTTGGCAGTCAACATTCAGGGAACAAAACTGAAAACTGGGAAACAACCACGGGCGAATTAAACTCCGCGGGAAGCCGGGTACGACTGCTAGTACTGCCTAAACCGCTTTACGCAACGTTCTCACACACTTTTTTACGTGTAGGAGTCAAAAAAAGAACAAAAACTGAGGGATGCAATCATCCAGACAAATTTCCCCTGCTAACTTAAAAAAAAAAGACATATACCTGAAACGGACGCCCAATCCATCCACGTGTTGTTAGCTCGTCTTCCCAGCATCTGCTACTTCTCTATTCTCCACTTAATCCTTTCCCAAACTGAAGGAACGCGAAGAAGGCAAAACATACAAAGAAGCGGCTGTCGTGTGTAGCCTAAACGCGGGCCTCATCATACATACCCCCGGCAACAAGGATTCTTTCAAGCATAGAACGGGATCGCTTTACACTTGCGCGTCCCTATCCCTCCCTCATTCACTGCACGAGGCCAGCCCGCGTGCAGATCGGCCATCCCTAAAGCCCGGATTCCGTCTGGCGGAGGATAAGAACATTAAGGATGCTGCTCGTGCATTCAACGCTGTCTGTTGTTGTTCCCTTTGCTTTTGGCATAAACTTGTAGTATTTTCCCCTAGACCTCCCTTCCAACTGCCGTCTACCATCACATTGTGCTGCGTGAATTCATTTTCAACCCCCCCCCCCCCAACCCCAACCCCTTCCTCGAAAGAAGAAATTGTCGCAAACTGCCGTTATGAGATGGGTGATAATTTGGCTTGATGCGGAACGCGACTGACAAGAAATAGTCAAAAATCTGACATGAAGACTGAACTTTAAAACCGACACTCAGTACCGCAGCTAGCTTTATTCAAAGGGAGGGGGGGGGGGGGGTAAATGTAGAGCCACAACACTAAACAATTTTTGGGTCTTGGTTGTAGCCTCTATTTTACAGGAGTTTTATGTAGGCCCCTACTTTGAATTAGGCCCCCTCTTGCCTCCTGGGCCAGGCATCATTTGCAACCCTCCTTAATTGCGGCGCTGCAACCGTAAATAGAGACTGCAGGGATGTGCCACCGGGGGTAGTTATTTTTTCACATTTTGCCACTTAACGTGTTTGCATTTTTTTTCACACCTTTTCGCACATAAATTTTAGATATTTTCACATTTTTCACATCGTTTTTTTGAAACAATTTTTTTTTAGTAAACCTATTTCCAAAGCACGAAAACGCATTCTGTCGCGCGACGAATTCGGGAGCGCGGGCACGTTGCATTTTGGGAATCTCCTATAACAAAAGAACAGCGACATTTCCGCAGTGCAAGTCACACCGCCATCTACCGACAAAACAAATAACCTGGCGCACTGGCCAACGCAGGTAAATGAACTCCGCAAACTGAATTTTATCTTCGTTCAATTAGTGAAGCTAAATTTATTTATCGTTTGTTGGGCGATGCAGTTCATTTTTTATTAAAAAATCCAAAATTTCACTTTTTTTTTCGCATGTAGTCAATTTTTCACATTCTTTTCACATACTTACTGGAGAGCCCATATTTTCGCATTTTTCCACATTTTTCTCTCGGTGGCGTACCTGAGACTGGTTCTTGGATGCGCTCCCAACCGAAATTATTGCGCTAGAAGGTGAGAGGGACAATGATTTTACTCGGTAATGCCAGCCGGAAATTCCACAATCGACACGAGCATGAAGCATTACCGAGTTCTTCTTCCCTTCGCGAAAGTGACAGGGGTGGTTGATGCCAGGTTCGAACCCGGGACCTCTGGCATGGTGCTAACCATCAGATTGTCCCACTAGATCAGACCTGTGACCGTTAAAATCGTTACTCACCATATGCTACTGCAACTACACTGTGCACTATATTAAATCAACCATCTACGTATATTTGGCTTATGAGGATGCATCGTTTGGGATCAGACCGTAACATGTATCATGATCAGTAACAAACGAAATATTGCTTCAATGATGCCCTGGAATAAAAAGCAAGAGGGCGAGCGGGTTCATTCTTGGCACGGCAGCAAAGAAAAAAGGCGAGCGGCCGACAATGAGAACGGATGTGCGCTGTACAATTATAAATAAACACAATATTGCTTCAATAATGTTGACTATTAGAGCCGAGTTGAATAGTTTCAAAGTTGGTTGAGCAACAATCACTGCATGCACGATCGTTATGACGGGCTTTTGGCGCTTGGTATCAAAACGGATAAACAGGCAATTCAGCCACACCGAGTTGCCTCCAATGAAAAAGTGATTAACTTCCCTAAGAAAACAAAACAAAAATTCTTATTGTTACTTATGTCCTGAGTTTGGAATCTTTTCTTTCTTTCATCACGATATAACAGTAATTTTTTTTGACGTTAGTTGTGTAGCTACGGCAAGGACTGATTGACTGCTGTGTTCCTACATCATTTGCCTCGTCCAAGCAAGACGGGCGATCATCTAATAGCTCACTTCTGATAGCGAACATAAGCGCCATATCATACCAGAATTGGGAACCACGAGGAAAAAAAGTGCAGAGACAGCCCTGCAGAATGAGAAAACAGCTCGCGCCTGACAAAGGAACTTGGGCGCCATGACATACCATAATTGGAAACCATGAGGGAGAAGTGCAAGGCCAACTGAGTTGGAACAGCTGCACGTAGTGCATGATAAGTTTAAAACCACGAGGCCGAAATGGAAAAATGGCTGACAAAGTGAATTCATTTACGACCCTTGCGTTCTCCCACACGTAGTGAAGGACGCTGCCCGCAAAGAAGGGGGAGGGAACGGGGACTTGAGACGCCATTTATCAAGCCACATGCCGTCCTTAGAATGGTTTACCGGCTAGTTAATAAAAATGAGGAGCACCTTCAGCTATCTAGTTAATAAAAAGAGGAGCACTTTCCAGCTATCAGCACATCATGTCATTGAGAACAGTGACCATTAGCTGTCATGTCTCACCATCTACGAATGTAAACATCAAACAAAGTAATCTCAACCGTTAAGATTCCTCCGAATACATTCATTAATGCACATGCACTTTTCTGCAGCATCCTGCACCGGCTTCATCCGTGAAGGGTTTTAATTGAAGGGGCCAGGCCTCGAAGGCGTCTACTTTATCTCAAACCCAGACCTCAAAGCGGTGATAAAGGCGTCACACACACAGGAAAGCTTTCTTGGAGCATTCCGGATTACAGCGCCACTCTTAACCAACGTTATCAGTTTTACGTCAGTGTTACGCACTTTACGACTTACGGCAAGCCGGAAGTGGAGTGATTTATCACATTCGTATGCAAGGCTCAAATTTTTAAGGCTGAAGGTCCAGCGTTGTACTGCGTGTAAATCCAAATAATAAATAAAGAAATGATAAATAGTAACGGTGTGATTTTGTGAAATTCTCTGTCTTAATCTTTTGACGGTATGATGACGTCACGAGGCGTGTGAACGACTCGAATGAACGTCTGGCTACTCCAGTATGGCAGTGAACTCATTCACGGAACTGGCTGAGCGAGCGAAGCGAGAAAGGTCGGATACTCGACTGAATTTGAATTTGTTATGTCTGTTGGGCAGATAGAAAAACAAGACCTTCCCGTAACCGAATGATTTGCTTATTGTTTCGCGTTACTTTATTTTCTAGTCACAGACTCCAAAGGAAGAAGGCAGGATGGGGTCCGAGCTCGCTAATGGTCCGTTTCAGCAAGCTTAACTGTCGGTAGATTTGTCCTCTTTCCAGCATAAGGGCGCGTTTGTGCGACGACTAGCCTTTGCATTCTCGCAGCTAGAAGCTAAAAATCATCTGAAATTTTAACATGCGGCGGTTTTAGCTCTGTCGGCTCGCAGCGAAAACAGTCAATAATGTGAGTTCAAAAGCGTCTGGGAAAGTTGTCCTTATCTTATTGTCACGGATTATAAGACTGCAAGCATTTACTCAAAACGATATCAGATTTTAGCTAATCCCGGTAGCGTTGTTACCATGACAACGAGACTCCATCGCGATTAAGTTCTAGCCTTAGGGCACGTTTATACAACGATTTGCATTTTCATTCTCTCGGCTATAATTTCAAAGATATCATTGCCATGGTAACAACGCTACCTGGACGAGCTAAATAAGACATCATTTGAGTGCAGGCTTACAATCCGCGTCAATGAGATAAACCATTCCTCCTGACGAAACAAATTTTCCAGTCGTTTCTGAACTGACATTATTGACTGTATTCGCCGCGAGCCGGCAGAGGTAAAACCGCCGCCTACACACACGGACGGACATTAGCGGTTTATTGTAAAGATATAAAAAAAAACCAATCAAAACAAAAGCCAAAGATATCTTACCAGTTTTGGAACTATTATGGGATGTCAACATGGCCGTCTCGGCCGTAGATTCTCTGCGGACCTTCTACGAGGAAATCCCTGAAAACAAAATAAAAAATGCACTTGAGTCTTCTTCTGGTTACAGAGTTCCGCAGTTATTTTGGCACATTCGTAACACAAGTATAGTATAAACAATAAAATTAATATCTTAGTGAGGAAGATGACGACATACATAACCACTTTCAATTATTATTAACAAATCTTTAAGCAGTGGTAACGTTCTGGAGTTACTTAAACGAGCTAAGCTTATCCCAGTGTTCAAATCTGGCAATACTGTTCATTTTAGCAATTGCAGACCAATTTCTGTTCTTCCTGAATTTTCAGAAAGTCTGGAAAAAAGTGATTCAGAAAAGGAATCTTGAATTTTCTACAATTTTCTTGAAAAGCACAATCGTCTTAGCGAGAAACAGTTTGGTTTTCGAAGAGGAAGGTCAACTACTCAAGCCATATACTGCATTGTTGAACAAATATTGATAGCTTTGATGTCGGTGATTTTTCCACTACAGGCTTCATGGATTTAGCTAAAGCCTTAGATACGGTGGACCATGAATTGCTATTGCTGGAGTGAGGGGAACTTCATTCATTGGGTTTAAAAGCTACATTTCACTGACAGATCGCAATTTACAATCTTCTTTGCTACATTACTGACAAAACGCAATCTTCTTTGTTCAAAATCACTTGTGGTATACCGCAGAGTACCATTTTAGGATCTCTGTTGTTCTTAATTTACATTAATTATGCCTTTGAATGCAGTAAAATTGCTGTTAGTTGGCTTTGCTGATGATACAACTTCCCAGTACCCATCCTGTAACCTGAATGATTTTATTGCTTATATAACTGGTTTTACTGCAACAAATTATCGAATCCATGGAATAGCCATTATTTACGTTTTGCAAAAAGCCAATTTCAAATGGGAAACTGGAGACATGTCCGCTTACAGGATTACACAATTTTTACGTTAGAAAATAATTTATCTTAGTATTCCCTGATTCGATTCCGTAAAAATTAAGTTTGGAGTGAATTCCAGCTTCTGCAGCCTGGTATTAACGATCTGCCACCGGAAATGGCCGCTTTTCAAGTATTGGAAAAGCCAAAACAAATATCGGGCTTTACCTCCTGGTCTACTAACCTTGCTAAGTGACGCCAAAACCGTGCCACACAGGAAAGCCAACTTTAAGCATAACGGAAAATTTCACTTTTCGGATTTTCGCTGTTTGACATAGTACAATTGTATTATTGCTTTTATAAACATGTGTCCTAAGTAAAGCTGCAAACATAGTGTATCATGGACAGTAGGGTGGATAAAAAAATACATTTTTAAAAAAAATTTCAAATCGCAATAGTGCAGAAAAGTTGGTCTTCGACCCCCAAATCACTACACCGAAAAGAAAAGAAAAATCAAAAGAATTTTTATAAAAGTGCCAACCTGGAACTACACTAACTTTAACGGGAAAAATCGATAATTTTGTAAAAATAATTCTTTAGTTTAAAATACAGCTTTTTACATTAACTCATTTTGTATTCTATGAGGCCACTAAATGAAGTCAAAATCAGAAACATTTTTTTCTTCCAGAAAACATTGCGAAACATTGGCCACCAAAATCGGAGGAGGGAGGGGAGTTTTTAAAAAAATTTTTTGCCAAATTTACGCCGTAAATTAAAACGAAGTTTAGGGTCAAAATATTTTTTTTAAATTAATTTCCTTGTGTGTTTTAGTGGTCTCTGAGAGTACCAAATGAGATAATGTAAAGAGCTGTATTTTAAACTAGTCTAAAATAATTTTTTTTTCAGAATTTTCGCGATTTTTATCATTGACTTAAAATATTAAACTTTAGGCCCAGGTAGGCACCATAAAAGTATTTTTCAGATTTTTCCCTTTTGGGATAGTGATTGGGAGGTCGAAGACCAACATTTCCGCACTGTGACGATTTGAAATTTTAAAGAAGCATTTTTTTTTTATCCACCCTAATGGACAGTATAGTCACGTTCATGTTTGTCATTGTTTTATTGTGTTGTACTGGTCCCCAAAGATGGCGCAAAGACAAAGAGGCCGGGACTCGAGGGGAAGAGTCGTTTCCAGTATCAGACAGTGATTAAAACGCCCACACGATCTGATTTATACCCGTAAGTTCGATAGCAACCCACACCACATCGGTTAAACTTAATCTCTCGACAGCAATTTAAGGTGAGAAATTTTATTCCCAAACAATCACTGAAAACAATCCTAAAAAATACACCTGATTACACAAACCACAACACATTGCGGGCCAAGCGAGAGTTCGACTCCCGTGTGTATTCGAAAAGTCAATACGATTTGTCCCAGAAATCTGATAATAGTTAATTTATTCAAAATCGTAAGATTTATAGTCGCTAACTTCAAAGCTAACTTACAACCAATGATTTTAAAGGCACATCCGGCCTACCTTATAAGAGCCCACGCGCGACTCGCCATCCACGCATGTTACTGTATCGCACCGTTTCACGACACTCGGCGCAGGAATACAAGACCAACTGAGATAGTAACTGAATTCCTCGCAGCGAGGAACGCAGGCTATCTCAGTTGGCTTTGGGAATAGTATACGAAACAGCTTCAAATTAAAGATTGTGTTGTCACAAACCGGAATAATTTTCGTATTTTAACATCGTATTTTTTTAGGCTAGTATCTTATAATTTTTGTTTGGCAATATTTAGGCATAAATAATTTTAATTTTTACCACGTTAATCTTTTACAGTTTTGATCTGATGGTAATTATTAACAAACGATTAAATATTAGTACATGCACACGCCGAGATGAAACGTTATGGTTATTGTAAGCGCTCAAAGGTTCATAATTATAATCGTAGGATGCAGTAAATATAGTAACCAATATTCAACTGAAAATCTCGTAGACGCCACATTTTAAAAAGGATTTTTACCAAGGGATTGACTAACGGTAAGTAAATAGACCTTTGGGGCCGAACTTGATGTGGCGGATCGAGAAATATGGCGTGGGATGGGAGGAAAGTCCTTTTAAAGGTTACAGATTAACAGAGATTCTGCGGAGTGTTTTTATCGTTTCACCACATTGAAACAACAAATCAAGATTGTAAATCTGCCGATATGAGCTTATTATAACAGATTGAAATCTATCCTTTCTATTGTTGCGCTTACACGACGCATGGTTTTTTTTTATTACTTTGTTTATGGCGAAGGGCAGCATTTTGGGTGCCTTTTACCTTTCCGAAGCCCGGGGCGGCCACAACATTCCCTTCCCGTTGCTGCTTCGACACTGCGATCATCTAGATATCGACTGTATCTTTTCATCGTTTCCTGTTTAATC
>JAHWFP010076638.1:21735-39256 GCA_023313725.1 Lithobius niger
GGACGTCCCGTACAGAGCCGGGCGTACAGCGGTCGTTGCGGACGGGGCTCTGCTTGGTAACATCAGTGGATTTGGAAGGCTTATAGCGGAAGTAGTCCGGTGCAGCGTATGTTGTTGTTCGGGAGTGGAAATGCCTTACGGGCAGTGGAGGCCGACATGCACGTCCCGTACTAAGCCGGGCGCGCAGCGGTCGTCATGGGTGGAAGAGACGGTCGGGGGAAGAGCGCAGCATCCGAGGTGAGAGCAATGTCGCATGATGCGACATCCTTCCTTGGAGATGAGCGGCGAAAATCCAAGACCTAGGTGGGAGATAAGGTGACGGAAAGAAGACCCCCAGTGGTAAGTTGTTGGGTGACAGACCGGCAGAGCCGAGGATTTCCCGGAGTTCCCGCTTCGCAACTCGGAGCAGTGCCTTGGTGTGTTGCATGTCGACTGCCAGGATTGACAGGGCAAGGAGAGGGCGGGCGTTGGCCGTCGTGTAGCGAGGAAACGTTGGTGTCGCCGTTGCCGACATGCACGTCCAGTGCTAAGCCGGGCGCGCAGCGGTCGACGCGGGCGAGGAGAGAGCAGTGTCCGAGGCGGGAGCAGTGTCGCATAGTGCAACATTCATCGTCAGAAAAAAGGGCGACACAGTTATCCCGTTGAACGGCAGATGGTAAGGGGGCGATGGACGGGAGGTTGATGGCAGGTGAGAGATGAGGTTTCCCGGAGTCACTACTTGGTTTTGTAGAGGAGCACTTCGGCGTGTCGAGTACATGTATTAGAACCGGTGGGCCGTGAGGGGCGGCGAATGGGACTCGATGTTGCCGTCGGAGGCGACATGTGCATCCCGTGCAATGCCGGGTGTGTAGCGGTCGCCGTGGTTAGGAAGTCGGAAAAGGCGGAGAAGGCTGCAGAGTCAGCGACATGCACGACCTGATCGGGGCCAGGCGTGTAGCGGTCGCCGAGGGCAGGGAGAGCTGCGAAGAAAGAGAAGAAAACGGCGGGGAAGAATCCAGGTGCAGCGAGCTGTCGAATGGGCGGCAGCTTGAGACAAAGAGATGACGAGCTTCCCAAGCACGCATCCTTTATAGGGAGGACCGCGCATGCGCGGTAGGGTAACTGAGGCAGCTATTCAAGTCTCAAGCAGCAAGCAGCATCATTGGGACAACAATGCTATAAATTGACAGGTACTGCACTTTTCACAGCACAAAGAAACTAAGTCGAAAAACCGCTCGTTACAATCGCCGTCAACGCCATCCAGGGACGTGCTACGAACGCAAATGGGCAATGAAACAAGATGCGATGACGCAACCTAAAAGATGTGCCACAACGCTGTGTCCAATGCAATACGGGTCTTTTGTAATCGCTTCGCTCTATTTTGTCACAGTGTAACTGATAATTCCCTAGCTAGGTACTTCTAACACGTAAAAGTAACGCGATTGCGAGTTTAAATTGAAATAAAAGCATGCCAGTTTTCATGACTCAGCCATCATCATCGAGCCGAATTTACAATCGAGGCAGAGGGAGAACACACATCGGCATTTCGCCTAAAGCCAACTGTTTAGCCTCTAAATTACGAATTCCTTGGCTAAACTTTTATTTCAGCGGTCATTCCCCCCTGCATTTCTTCATCCGTTTTGTTTGGTTGAGTCCTTTCTTTAAGTTCCCTATTTGCTTATCTCCCAAATCCCAATTTTCACTCGTTTTACCACACCCGCAGTGCCAGAGGGAAGCACGCTGCGTAAATTCGGACAGTCTTAATAAACTTTACACCCCTTTCGCTTTGTGTAGCACTCACAACCACTCTCTCCTTATGCAGCGTGAAGCTGTGCCGTTATTGGCTCGTTTCCGATACACTATATCCTTCCATCTAACAAAAAGCCTTTAGAGGCAGAAAAAAGAAGCCGTTTTTCTGGTCATTCTGGCTTCTACAACCTTCGCCGTAGGGAAGAGAAGAAAGAACGGAAGCGAAGAGAAAAATACTGCACTCCATTTCGTTTCTTCAGCAGTTTCTCTTTCGGGTCTTTTCTCTCTCTCTCTGTTACAACGTGATGTTCCTCGGGTTTCAGTGGCGGTGGTGGTCGATAGAAGGGTTTTTACGGGCCGAGCCGCGGACGTCCAGCGAGGCCCATTCCCCTGCACCCGATGGCCACCAGGATCGAGCCCCATTCCACCCCTTCGCTCGCTTGACGATCGCTTGACGTCACTTTTGAGGCCAAACGAAATACGACCGTGACCGGGCGGTCGTGGCCGTTTTTAGAGCTACTTTTGCCGACTTTTCACGGATCGTGGCAGCTGCGATTACGAAAGACTCTCTGATCTGCCGTAAGAATGAAAGAAACGGAGGAGGGAAAAAAAAAGGGAGAAAAAGGAAAGGAAAGGCAGGAAGGAAAGAAGCAAAGACAAGAAATGGATTTGGGCAATGTACCAAATAGAAAGATGGAGCCACCATCGCGGGCAGGAACCGTCCATTACTATATCGGAAGGAGTTATAATACTAGGAAGTTGTTACATAGTTTTGGATTGGTCAGTCACACAGAACTAGACTAAAAGGCTTAGTTCTAGACCATTACCAAAACCGCCATCATGGAGAAGCACTTTATGACTACATTCCTCACTGTTAACCGCGACTGACTCTTACAGAAATTAGATCTAAGTAGGATAAAGAGTTTGACTCGCAATATTGATTTATGATCTACTTATCAAACAAGTCACAGCGTACGTAAATCTGCAATCATTACAGTGACAATGTTTTAGTGAGAGTGGCAGTGTTACAGTGACAGTGTTGTAATATTCACAGCATAAAAACTGATTCAAGTTTTGATGTCTTTTGCTGATGATACTGTGCTGCTCGCTGTTCGCAAAAACGTTGATTTTATTTTTACCGTTGTACGGTGTAAGGACACAAAGCTGACATCCGGGCATTGTACATCATGTAGAAATACGACCAATGACGTCAATTTTCCGTAATTTTAAGATCTGCGAGTGACGAATAACCCACTGCGAAACATCTACTTGCACTCTGCTTCCCAAGTCGAACCACATAATGACTCTACAGATGCGCAAACTTTGTATTACTAAAGTGCACTTTAAACTTAGGACCAGCAAAACGGCGTAATCATTGATGCCTTCTTGTAACTCCCCACAATGTTCCATTATCACGGCACTATTCTAGAACATACCGTGTGGAGTGGAAAAGATCTTGGGGCTTTGTGAGCTACGAGTAGATTCCCTGCGACCATGAGCACGACGAAACAAATCATAGTCCATGGAGAAGTGTCTTGGCCTGGGAACTCAATAAAGAAAGATCGTGTCTCAATATAGGTATGTATAGAATTAAAACCTTTATGTTCTTTCTACATCTACAACACACGTCCACAAACTGGACCCAATCTTGCTGTGCAGTGCCAGTAACATTTGCCAGAATGGGCAGCTAAGCAAGGAGGGAGGACGCAATGTTTGTCATTGTTAACGACGGTTTCGCTTCCTGCTGCACACTTAGCTTAATGATGACATCTGGCAAAATAATGAAATTTAAAAGGTAACGGAGAATTTATGGTGGAAAGCGCCTTTGAGATGGTTGTAAGCTCGCCTTGAAAAAGCCTTGAAAATGGTTTCGTCTATTATGTAGAAAGCCTGTTGTAGGTTTCATTTCAAGTCTTTTAGACTGTTGTGCATTGTTTTGTGAAAGTTATCAGGCCGACAGACTTGCCAACAACACAGGATAAGAAGGTCCTGTGGTTTGGTTCACACGGCGCTTTACTGAAACAGGGTGTCTACCAAAACACCCGCCTGTAAATTCTTGACTTTTTTCTGACTTTTTCCTGATATTTTTGTACTGTTTCCTGACTCAATGACTTTTTAGAGAAATCTTGAAAGTGGCTGCTCCCAGCTGAGGGTTGTGGAGGAAGCCAGTTTTTTTTGTTATTAATATCTAAGAAACCCTTTCACTGTCCAGTTAGGATGAAAACTAACGTTAAACAATATTCCAACTTCAATTTTTTTTAAAGTAAATTTATTACCCCCTACAGAAACTAATTATATAATTAGTAACTACGTGAACAAACAATAACCATATGAGCACACATATAAAGTTAAAACATTTCAAAGACTTCTTTAATTTTCTTTTTAGGGGTTCGATTTCCATGTCAGGAGATGTGATGACTTCATTCCTTTCATCGACTAATGACCTTTCGCAATTCCAGGGTCTTAGGTCATGAGCTATTTTCTTCTGTTTATGTTTCTTCTCGTCTGCCAATGTGTTCTTATAGTTTGTTTCACATTTTGTTTGCAGGAAAGTGACTGTACGACGTCAGGTTTCCTTGAACTACGAATGCAAAAACA
Source organism: Lithobius niger (assembly GCA_023313725.1). Taxonomy (NCBI): domain Eukaryota; kingdom Metazoa; phylum Arthropoda; class Chilopoda; order Lithobiomorpha; family Lithobiidae; genus Lithobius; species Lithobius niger. Next base: position 26,062 of record JAHWFP010076638.1, read on the forward strand.
CGTGAATATTCCACTCGTAGACTCTAGTTACTGTTAATGGCGGAGTAGAGTCTACAAGTGTGTTGTCCACATGTTTTTTGCACTCGTAGTGCAAGGAAACGCGACGTCGTACAGTTAGTTTCCTGCAAACATAATGTGGAACAAACTATAGCTTTCAGTGCTTCTTTGCCATTTGAACAGAAGTTCGTTGCTGTTTGAATCACTGCTTTTGAGACTTCACCTTAGGAAGTTTGCAAGCTGGGCCAACTGCTGCATAAACTGTTCTCTGGGCAATTAAAAATTCCTCTAACAAGTTCTCGCCCAAGCATTCTTTGTTAATGGAAAATCCTCGTTCTACAGCTGCACATTACGAAAAATGACGACATTACGGAACATTATAAGAAATTCCTGACCTAACATCCAATTTCCTGACTTTTTTCTGACTTCCCGACCTACTAGTTAACTTCCTGGCCTTTTTCCTAATTTTCCTGACTTTCCTGACTGGTAGCCGCCCTGTAAAATGTGAAAATCGTGAATGCGCGTCTGTATGCAAGGCTCTTAGTATGCTTACTTGTTTTCGAGTTTACGGTATGAAATAAAGCCAAGAGTAGAGATATACTGCAGAAAATTGCCAAAACTGCCCTTTAATTGGCCAGGGCATCAAAATTGGGACCAATTCGTAGAAGGCTGTTCATTTCCCAGAATTGAGGGATTGGACTATCTTGGAATTCATGGACAAATAACGAAAAAGTAAAGGACATTCCTGCTCCGAAGAAAGACACCCTAAAGTTCAGCGTCGGCCCAACGCTTTCCGCCTCGTGGTATAAACACAAGCGCTTATCGTCACCGGGTCTCCTTCAGTCATGGCGGGGGGGTGGGGGGGGGGGGGGGTCGCCGGGGCCATTTCGAGTAATGGGTTCGTGCCCGGGGAAGGCCACGACGGCGATCTAATTTTATAAAGCGGGGGAGGAAACTACAAAAAAAAAAAAAAAACACGAAATCGTATCGCAACTGATTTCGTTTTCCTAGACCTGTGAGCAGGGCAGGCTAAAAAAAAATCGTTTGTGACGAGAAATAAAGCTTTGAAGAAAGATTCTGCTATAGAGTCCCCCCCCTCCCGCAACGTTTTAGCACCCTTCACAATGAGTGCATTCCCAACATTCCTAGATTGAAAGCGCGGGCTATCTTTGGTGATCTTAAACGGTGCAGGCTCGTACAGTTTCTACTAACTTATGTATAGTGACGAGTTCGTTCATCTGGTCCCCCATCCCATCACGATGCTGCTGATTGAGCGCGCAGGGGCAACTCGTCACAATACGCGCGTAACGTGTGGGCCAACAAACGATGCGCTCGGCAACACTAGGAAGGATTTACTGTGTTGGCCCACACGTTCGGAAATATTGTGACGTGCCCCTGTGATTGACTGGCATGCTAGCCCGCCAGCGAGGGGTCCGACTAGTGTGTAAATCATAACCACTGTTACTGTATAATTTACGTGTACATTGGTAAATCAGAAAATTACTCGTAAATCAAGGGTAAATTACTGTAAATCTGTAAATCAGGAAATCATCCTAAATCAGGAAATCATTGTAAATCAGTGTAAATCAGAAAATCATTGTAAAGCAGTAAATCAATGTAAATCATCTATAAATAACAGTAAATCGGCAAATCCAGTACAAGCTAATGGCGGTGACGTTCGTTTTGGTACGATCGTTTGGCTTTGAAATGGATTGTAAATCGGTAAATCCAAAAAGTAAAGCTTCAGGCCACCACAAGGAGCTTATTTACAGTATTTACATTCAGGCTACCACAAGAAACTTATTTACAATATTTACATTGTCCGACGTACATGGACTGTTAGTTAGAAACAGCCGACGACTAGGACGTGACTGTAGCCTTCCGTATTTACGAGGTAGCATTCCCTGCTTCTCGCATCCAGCATCTAATCAGCAGAGAACTAGGTGAACGCCTTACAAAAAGACTGGCATGGTGTGAAGCAGAGAATGCTACCTCGTAAATACGGGAGGCTACGTGCCAGAGTCGCTATTTCTAACTAACGATCGATGCACGTTGGACAATGTAAATAAGCATCTTGTGGTGGCCTGATAAAGACACAACTATTTTTTCCATCTTTAATCACTGCATCCTGTCGAAAATTCGTAAATCGGTAGTATTTGTTTGGTTTTGGATTTGAACGTGATTTCGCGTGTTGGAATTTTTTTAACATTAAAAGTACTATGGCTCTTTTTTCTAATACATTTCTTCTTTTATTTCCCGCTTGTAACAGCTTTCTTTGTTAAATTGCTTAAAATACGGACACAGTCGTTGTTTTTGTGTTTACAGGTACCCAAAATGGGCAACAATTGAGGTCACGTCGGTGTTTTCACTTTAATAACAGTATGCCATTCTTTTTTTTTCTCTTTTGACTAATGGTTGTAACTAAATACATGAGTTATGAAACATTAAAGTTTAAAACAAGTGACCGATTAAGAATTTAAATAACTCAAGTTTACTTGAGCAAATGACTGGCTTACTGACCTTTACATAACGTGAAACGCATCCCACACAGTTTTAAAGAAGAGCTTCCACGCTTGGCATTGCCGTTTAAAGACGACATATTGGTCAGCGTCTGTATATTTTGTGAGGAGCCTGACAAATTCGGAAATGACGTATTAGATTTGCAAATCCAGTGGATTTGCAAATCACTAACCTAGATTTGGAGATTTCATGTGATTTGCAGGTTTGTGAATATTTGCACAGATTTACACTGATTTGTACAGATTTGCGAGATTTGGCTAGATTTGCATGATTTTCAGGATTTTCAGACTTGCAGATTTGCACCAAGATTTTCAGATTTCCACGGATTACAGTTGATTTTCATGGATTTCTGTTGATTTGCTCGGATTTGTAGATTTACAGGTTTAAACATTTGCAACGAGACTTGCAGATACGTGGTTTTGCCCCAAAATTTGCGGATTTCTAGAGATTTTCAGATTTGCTAAATATTTGCAGAATTCAGTTGGATTTGCATGCAAATTCGAACTTCACATGATTTCGGATTTGTCGGACCACTCGGTCTTTTGTCTTCGCTGGTGATGTACAACGAACAATAAATAACGTAGCAAGTAAAAAACAAGTAAAAGAAGGATCGCTTTGGATACACAACGTAAGATAGGACTGTAATTACGAATAAAGCCAAATTGAGTTAACTATCAATGAAAGGATACAAACGAACAACACAGGATGCCCAGTCTCATGAATTAGAAAACAAAAACGATCTCCTTTTTTGTCTGAGGTAAAATTGAACTGAACCGAAGTAAAACAGGAGAGGAACACGACGTAGCTTTCCTGGAAGGTTTTAGATACCACAATGTAGTTTTAGTGTTTAGTCCAAGTTAAATCCACCAGTATTAGTACAATGGTCAATAGAAAAACTTGGCCATTACTACTGTTGGTGGATGATTTTACTGAATAACTCTTACTTGCAAACATATGGTTTATAGTTTATATATGGGTGCTTTTCTTTGGTTTGTGATTAATACAATTATACGAATATTTAAAAGTACATAAATTCTTAAACGCTCACTTGTAAAAAAAAAAAATGCTTGAAACTGCTATTGCTGTTATGTTGTTAAGTTGCTTCAATTTTTTACTTCTTTTGCACAGAGTATAATTTTACAATCCACGTTCGTGCGTACCGAACTAGCTATATACGTATTTTCTTTATATCCTCTTCCTGTCTTGTTTCTACGTGGAATAAATAAATACCATACCGATCTGGGACGTACACAAGCACAGTTATTCAATTCAATTTGCATTAATCACCAATATTTTAATTAACTCCTCCCACACCTGGACGTATACCTAAGCAAGAAGACATAAGAAGACCTTATAAAACCTTATAAGAAGACCTTTGTATTGTCGCAGTTAGAAGATAGAAATCAACTGAAATTCCAAGATGGCAGCGGTTTTAGCTATGTCGGCAAGAAACGAAAACAGTCAATAATGAGAGTTCAGAAACAACGGGAAAATTATTCCGTCAGAAGGAATTCTTTATCGTATTGCCACGGATTATAAGACTGCAAGCAATCATTTACTCGGATTTAGCTAATCCAGGTAGTGTGGCAACGACACCTTTGCCATCGCGATTAAATTCTCGATGCGAGAATGCAAAGGCGAGTCGTTGCGTAACGCGCCCTAAGTCAGGCGAGGAAAAAGTGAACTTCGAGCGGGTTTCCTGGGTTTGTAAAGCCATGGCCTACAAGCCAAGGGGAAGCGAGATTGAAACGCGTTATCGACTTATTGTTACATGGGACTTTAAAAAAAGGACACCCCCGGGCGTGTGGAAGAGGTTAATCAACGTCTAATGCAAAGTACTAACGCTGCAGAAATATTTTTTATGTGATACCCCCTTCAACACCATGACACGTCTTAGCAAGAAGACAAAATAACTTAAAAGGCCATTCCTCCCGGCGCCATTTTTCTCGATCCACCACATCAAGTATGGCCCTAAAGGCCTATTTCCTAACCGTTAGTCAATCCCTTGGTAAAAATTCGTTTTAAAATGCTGAGTCTAGGAGATTTTCTGTTGAATAGTTGTTAACTATATTTAACGTATATGGTTCTTTGCGCGCTTACAATAACCATGACGTTTCATCTCTGTGTGTGCATGTGCTAATTTGCTAATAATTACCATGAGATCAAAAATCTAAAAGACTAACGCGGTAAACATTAATTATTCCAATAGATCGCCGAGGTAAAAATATAGATTGTGATGTTAAAATACGAGAATCATTCTGGTTTGTGACGACACAATTAATGCGTTCGTGCTGGTTCGTCTATCAGGCGTAATGCCAACTGAGACAGTAGCTGCGTTCTTCGCTGCGAGAAACGCAGCTACCATCTCAGTTGACCTTGGCGATGGTATTTATGCGGATGGCGATCAGCGCGTGGCTGTTATAAGGCAGGCGGGATGTTGCTTTAAGGTTTCCTTGGAAACCCGAGTGCAGCGAGCAAAGCAAAGGCAAGTTGTTAGAGGCGTGGCCTACAAGCCAAAAAATAAGAGATCGAAGTGTCTCACCAACCCTCGTACAAATGGGGCATAAAAAAGACCTCCTGTGGAGGGTTAATACTGCTGTCGATTTTAGGCATTGGAACGCAAGATCGGCAGTGGCCACCGGATCAAACAGGTAACAGATGGAATAAAGCTTGAAAAGGACGCATACTTTGCAAATACCGAAAATTCATCAGTCATTTTTTCCCCACAGATTTGTTACGATTAAAGCTAGCCACTTCTTCACTGAAGTACTTTGGTACCTGGTTCCTACAATGGTAACAATAAGAACTAAGTGCTCAACTATTGAAATATCGCAACATATTTTTACCTATGCACTTTAGTTCAACATTCCTTTGTGTTTCTGCTGAATGCGAAAAATCGAAGATGTGCCTTCACAAATTTCGCTCTCCACTCGCCCACCATTACCCACAACGATAGCATCGTTATGCTAAAACAGAACTTCAATCCTGAACAGGCACCGACCCCCCCCCCCCCCAATCCCCCTCCGCCACACCAACACCAAGCCAATCCAGTGCAAACCACCACCAAAGAATACATGAAAGACAAAACCAAAATAGTGCCTTCGACTTCGATCGGGAGTGAAAATCTTACAACAAACCAGATAAAAACTTCCGAGTTTTTCCCCGCCTCTTATGCTTGTGTTCCGCCGTGGAACCTCCCAACTGGTGGTGGGAGGGGGGGGTTAGAGGGTTGGACGTTTCCATTCAAGAAAAGCGGAAATCGCACAAATTTACAAGTTTTCGTCGATATGGGAGTGAGTAAAATCGACTCTGGGGGTGTGGACGAAGAATGAATGATCAGCACGTGCAAACGTGGCCGTTACACCCTCCCTCCCCTACACCCTCCCTCCCCCGAAGTCACTGCCTACTATTTCAGGGATCCGATTTACGAGTTGGGGGAGAGGAGGTTAGAAGGGCCTCAGAATGTATCCAAGCCTCCAACTTCGTACTTATCAGTTCTCTCTTTCGACGAGTGTGGAGAAGCAGAGTTTTCTGCTATGGCCGTCGCAGCTGGTGTATATGGCGGGCACAGCCAGTACTGAAGTCGGAGAGACGCTAACCTGATAGGGAAGGTCTACGAATAGCTGCAGCTATCGCGATGGAGGTCCCAAAAAAAGTGTGTTTGTGTCGTGGGAGGGGTTGGGTGGGAGAGGGGAGGAGGAAGGACATGAAAGACAACCGTCGAGGGGAAGGCCGAAACCATAGCAACGTTGCCAAAGCTACAGTAGAGAAACTGAAACGAACGTCAATAATGCATGGCGCGGGGCCGATAGCTGGTGCCGACTGTAGGAGTGGGGGAGGGGTGTAGGAGTGGAGTCCCCCACTTAGACATGAATGATTCACACAAGTGCAATCTGATCGGATAGATTGAGTGAGAGAAAGAGAAAGAGAGTCAAAAAGAATCCAGGTCGATACAGGAAGAAGGTATTTTTCACTTAAGTCCCCTCCCTTCTCCCCTTCAACTTCAAAGTCTTCAAATTGACTCTCCTTTCAGTCCTTCGTCTAAAGAAATGGTACAGACAACAGGGGGACACGTTTAAGCATCCTCTTATGAATGAGTGCTTGCAAAAGTCGTTCACAGGGATTTTCCTTGTAAGTAACAGTTTTCGCTGTTACGTGAAAGAAGGATACTGCGGCAAAGTTGCAGTCCGTTTCGCATTGGGGTCTCTTATGGTTAATTATGCTCGGCATCATGGTCTGGTGTCCCGTTATGTCAAGAACTACACCCACATGCATTGCGCAGTGATGATTCCTGGAGTCCTGTCTTGTTTCTAGTCCTGTTGCTAACCGCTAATCTACCAACCATGGCTTCTTCCATCGAGGTCATCAGTCCCATGTTGATGGGCTGCCTCGATTCATCCAAGACCACAAATCCCGGACAAGTCACGTGGTGGCAGGGCCTGTATGCGCTTCGGGGCAAGATCATTTTCGATCACGTGATGTAAGAATGTCCGAGATGAGCTGAAACGTTGAGTTTTAAGGATGTGTGTGCGCCGTTTGTCTTTTACTTTGTAACATTCTACAAGTGCTTTTTAAGCTTAAAAAGGTGTTTTTCTCAGCGTCGCTCCTGATTTACGCGAAAAACCGAATGTTACCGACAGCCTGTTTAAAATCAGGAAACGTCAAGTATTCGGACCTCACCCAGGCGTTATTTAGACGACTAGTCCAATTGCTGTATGGTTTGGGAAGTACAAGAAATATTACCAACCATGAACTAAACTGCTGCTTATACGGTACTTCACATAGCCACATCATCTACCCTAACCATCGGGATTTCATCCAACATCCTCCTGCATACTTAGAGCCAAGTCACTCCTGGAGCCGATGGAAGGACCCGATATTTCACACACTGTTGGTTTTAGGCGTGGAGGCAAAAGGAACACTTGGTCACATCGTGGCATCACATCGGACATCACATCGGACATCACATCGGACATCACACGGACATCACATCGTGGCATGGCACTTATTTTGGTTTAGCCTAGCTAGAAAATTCAGTGAGATTACACGATTTGGATGCCTTACAACTTTTAAGCTTCTATTCTTTGGTTTTCCTGTGATAACGGTCACTAATACAAGCTTTGTGTGTAGTGTCTCTTTGCTTTTACTGCGTACATGTTTACAAACGTGCTAGACCCGCACAGAATTGTTGCTACTGAATCCTACTCGTTCGGACGTCACAGTGCTTCTCCAGTTGTGACGATGGCTGCCACACCAAAGAACAGCGTTACAGTTCAAAGCATGCTTAGATAACGTTTATCGGATGCACCGAATGGATTTGTCCAACGTGAATCAACGGTCATCTCTTACAATCAAGCCTTAAAATTCGAACCGCTATAGAGTTTGAACGAGAGTTCATCATGGAAGTTACATGGCTAAATGCAAATACGGAACAGCAAGGAAAACTGCATTTCACAACCTGTGTCCGCCATTATGGAAACCAGGGTTAGTGTGGTGTAGGCCAGTGATTCCCAACCTTTTCTTCAATATTTCTCTCCATCGGAATTTTTCTAAACATGCAGTATTCCTCCCTATCAGGACCTGAATGCAATGATGCAATTATAATTCTTGTAATTTCTCTTTCATAAAATGAATGATACTGGTTAAGACTTGAAAATATTATAATAATTAAATTTTTAAAAACGGTTGACAGAATGTCTAAGGCTGTCATGAACGAGAACGTTGAGGTGCGTAGTTTGAAAGAAAAAAGTTCACCACTGAGATTTACAGTTCGGCCCCAGCAGCAGCTCGCCCCCCACCCCTCCCACCCTGCAGTTGCTCCGTGCCTCCCAAGGGAGGCGCGCATCACTGGGTGGGAAATGCTGGTATAGGCTTAGCTCTTGACGCGTTCCCCCCCCAGCCGTAGCCATTGCACCAGAAGGACAGAGAGACAATTTTGCTAGGTAAATCCCATAGGAAATTCCTAGGGCCTTTTACATGCCAGGGCACTTCTCGTCCCGAAAATGCCAGTAAAGTATAGACAGGGCTCTACTACAGTACCGTCTGTATCTTGGATGAAAAATAGTATACACGACATCGGTAGAACTATATGGCCGCCAAAGGCGCCGCTGATGCAACTGATTTGTCTTGTTGCCGCTTTCAGTCACCCGAGGGCGACACCTTCAGTACAAAAGAATGCTGCCACTCTTCCTTAGATTTTCGGCCGATACAATTAGTTGTTCAGCGCGATATATCACCTTGGAGAGACTGATACATTTGGCCCTCTAGTGGATTAGTAAAAGCTATCCCATGTTTTTTCGAAAATATGTATTACATACCCTGATAAGTAGAATAACGAATAATTTGAAGCCTCAAAACAAAATTAATTAACGCAAAGAACGAAGTTGGTTATTGCAATAAGTGCTGAACATTGGGCATGATGTGAGGCCAAAAAATCCCTAAAATCAGTGAAACAAGAAAACTAGCACCTAAGGCATGGAACTAGCACTTATTTTATCCATCATCTGGTCCCTCATGGTCAGCTCCTGCGTTCTCATATATATAATTATATTTTGTTAGGACACCTTGCCTCACGCACTACTTTTCTTGTTTCATTGATTTAGAGGATTTTTTTGTATAAATGTTTTGCGCTTTAGCATTTTCTGCATTAATGTTACTAACTTTTATGTTGTAAACCCAATTGCTTAGCAGCATGAATGGCAACGATCGTTTATAAACGCTCCGGCATGCTAATACAGGGACGGAGAGCCAGAAACAAAAAACATTCAGTATTATTTTTGGTTGTACGTATTTCATGTTGTTTTTTCCCTTTTTTTGCCAGAAAATATATTGGAACACTCTTCCAAACAAGGATACGCTCAATCCGTTTACTAAATCGGATGATGGGGTGGCGATTGCTGCAACAACAACAACAACAACAACAACGTCACTGTGGCGTTTAGCATGTAAAAATTGGAGTGAAGCCAGATACCAGCTGCACTATCTACCTCCTTGATCTAAAATCGGTTTTGATGACAAATTACGTAAATACACTACGTTAGTATCCGATGTGTTAAAGGCTATTAAGTAATTCTGTCACCCTGTAACTATAACAACAACAACAACAAATTTCACTGTTGCGTTTAGCATGTAAAAATTGGCGTGAAAACCACATACACCCCCCACCCCCCCCCCGCTTGTACCATTATTCCATCCGGCTACCATGATTACAAGCAATATTAGACTGCATGCATTCGCAATACCTGACTTATGCACACACAACGCACTGGCAAAAGTATCTTCTTTACGCAAAACAGCTCACACTCTTACTATAGACCACACTTACGTTTGGGGTCAACCCTCATCAGCTGAAACTGCACCTGGGTGCACCAATAAGCAATAGAAATCCTCCAACCAACAAGATAACAAGTGCCTTTGCGGTAATTCCAGCAATATGAACCCAAAGCAGATTCTTAGCCGGAAGAGGCTAAACAGTGACCAATGTCCATCCGCCCGACACTAAGCTGGTGCTTCATCGATCAGCTGCGGAATAAACCCCCTTCCATCTTCCCCTGTTATTCATTCTTCCGTCCCTCTCCTGTTCCTAAAGCGCTGATGCACGAAGACCAGCTTTGACGGCTCAACACGTCGAGTGGATCAACGAATTTGGCAAAGGAAACCGGACTCCTTTTCAATGGAATCGGGGTCAGTTGATAGTACTCGATCGCAGAACAAAGAAGCCCTTGAAATTCACGTATCCCTCAAAGATGGACTCGAGTCGGTGCCACTGGATACCGGAATGAACCTCGGCAAATAGTTCGGAAGCTGGCATTTCCACGTTAGAGCAGATCAGAATTTTTGAGTTGACCTTCTAGAACACGGCTTGTTTAACAACCAATTACAGGGTTGCTTTTGTTTCGGTGCGGTACTTTTCTTGTTTCCTTGCTGTCTAGTTTCCCTTAATGGTTTTTTTGCGAGGATCCTACCGGCTTCTATGGACTTGTGGTTGTAAATGGTCATTTATTAATGGTCAATTACACTGGCTGTGTAAATCGATTCTTTACATTCTGTTGGTTTATTTAAATGCACAAAAGAACGACCGAGGCTCATACATTGCATAATGCCCTTTACAAGGTTAAGCGATTTTGCGGTATTTCGGTTTTGCACGGTATTTTTTTCGACAAGTATTTTCAGCTTTACTTAGCAAAACCGTATAAAGATAAAATCACAAGTTTCACTTCCTCTAAACTGAACTGCAACAGCGATAGTCCACCTCACCAACTACATTTAATGTACCGGTCCATCAAAACGACTGATGGTTACCGCTGGTTAGCGCGGGAAAGTAGTGAAAGTAGTGGTAACGAAATATTGTAACGAAATTTGTAATATGGATACAGCATCAAAAAAAAAATGACAATTCTTTTTAACTTTTGACGGCATTTTTTGTGTGTGTATATCGCAGTATTATTGTCAGTATCTTATGGAAACTACTCAATTCATGAAGCAAGCAGTCTGCATTAAAGACTGGCCTTGTGAGGATACACAATACACTAGTCTGAGAAAGAAAGAAAAGACTACTGCCCCGACTGGGACTCGAACCCAGGACATCCCGTTTACTAGCCGGACGCTCTAACCACTGCGCTACCGGGGCGGGTACTGGCTACAGGCTCCAGCCGAGCTAAGTAGCTGTTCAATCTTTCTCAGTGGTGACCTAAAGATCACAAACAAACATACAAGGAGGGAAGCAACTTTGCTTCTTGGCCTCCACACTAGAAATAATGCAAGTAGTAAATAAAGAAAGAAATTCTTTCTCAGACTAGTGTATTGTGTATCCTCACAAGGCCAGTCTTTAATGCAGACTGCTTGCTTCATTTACCCTTTACCGTGTGATTTCTTTCTTTATTTACTACTCAATTCATATTTGTGTTTTTTTTTGTGGTAATGGCACCACAGATGTTGCTTCAAGCAAAACGACTAGCAATTATTTTTTAACTGTTTTACTTTTTTAATGTTTTTACCGTGTTTGTTTTTTATGCTTTGATGCCAAAAAAATAATATAATTGGGGTGGATTCGTCAGATACCGATAGGGTTACACCCAGAGGAATAATTAAGGTGACAAAATGCACAGGTGGTGTGAGCTTCTCACCTATTTGATCACCAATAGTCAGAAACTGCCATCAACGCCATCCAGCGACGTGCTATGAAAGCAAATGGATGAGCCACAACGCTGTCTCCAATGCAACATGGGTTGTTTGCAATTGCGTCGCCCCATTTTGTCAACGGTGTAACTGGTGAAGCCTTAGTAATATTTTGGTAGCCGATGAATAATATCATCACTTAGATGGCCAGATTAATGAATTAATGAAAACTAGTCATTAAATTGTTGTTTTTACTTGGCAAGCACTGTTAGTAGAGTTGTTTGTATTTGTTCACGTTACATGCAGATTTAGAGGTTAGCTCTCATTCGTTTTTTTTTGTAGTTTGGATTATGAATGAGTCGAAGAATCAACATATACACTATTGCAGGATGATTTCACCTTTACACTAATTCCCTGCCATCCACTGTACCACCCCACCACACCACGATCAACCTTAGTAATACCAACACCATCACTACACATACATTTCTAAACTAGCCCTTCCATAAAGAAGATATTGGGCTCTAATTAATGACCACTTTCATCTCTCCATTACCACGAAGACAGAAAGAGATACAAACAGACACACCACTACTTTCAAAACGAATGTCGACGGACAGGAGGAATAGCTTCACTTACGAGAAGATCTGGCTGGTAAACAGCGGGAGGGAGGCAAGCCGTTCAATGGAAGAGCAGGACTCCCCCAAAGCGAATGGGCTGTAAAGAGGACGGGTTACAGCCTGACCTTATTGGCCTCTGCGAAGTCATACAAGTTCCTCGCTTGTAACAGTGACGTAGGACTTGCCGTTAGGGAAACGTCGTTTGGAGCTTAACGATACTTAAAACCCCACCGTACCTTCCCAATTCCTCACCTTACAACCTTCTTATTCCCAAAGGGAACAGGCAAAGCACTTCCGGCTTCTAAAACGTCCACAGAGATTGATTCAACTCGAATTTTAACGCATTTCCGGAATGCTTTCTGTAGGTTCTTCCGAGTTATCTCGCAACCTTCCTGCAAGTTTGGGTTCTAATCTCACACGAAATGCGGGTGGTCTGGTTGCCAACCTTGCCCCATTTTTGTGGCACGCGAACACCACAATATACGTAACGTAGTGTCTTAATATGTTCTTGGACCCAGCTCACTGCTTTGCCCGTAAAGAAATGAATGAAATTAAACTGGCTGTACCTCGGCGTAACATATACGCTAGTCTAGCTGGTTCTCGCGTGCACGAGTGAACACCCTGATATCCTCTCCTCCCCCCCACCCCATTCCCCCATTGGGGTGTCAGATCCCCCCCCCCCCCCGAGACCTGCCCGACTGACTGCCTGAGTTTGCTCCGTGCATGATGATGAGTTTGCTGTGTGAATCCCAGCCTAAGCATATAATCATATCTTTCATTTATTGTTTATTAATAATAATGATAATAATAATAATAAAACACTTTAACCATCATGAAAAGATGGTACGAAATACGGAACGGCAACAAGCCAATTAACACCGTTCCAACACAATTTAGAATTTAAAATGGCGTTTCAAAAACTGTATAAGCGGGACTTTGTC
>JAHWFP010076638.1:39266-53049 GCA_023313725.1 Lithobius niger
AGATGAACCACAAGAGCATCAATATTCCAAAACGGCATTTAATTTTCGGGAAAATTTGTATCCTTGTCAAATTTGTATCGGGAAAATTGGTGACGAAGGGATACAAATTTTCCCGAAAATTAAATGCCGTTTTGGAATATTGATGCTCTTGTGGTTCATCTATCCCTGTCAGGAAGGATTTAAACGTGACACAAAGCCAATGGGCTGGAGATTGGTCCAAAGTCCAAAAGGCAACGTAAATAAGTTTGCATCCGTATTTTTTCAGAAGGGATTTCTAATGCAAATGAATTGGCACTTTTGCAAGCAAAATCAAAGGTTAGCTGCCAAAATAAAACAACATCAAAATAAAAAAATACACACCGAGATTCATACACACACACAACAAACTTGTGAAAAGGGAGATAAAAGCAGAACACAAAGAGGAGTGAAATATATAAACCAATCTTAAAGAAAACACGAATAAAGTAAAAACAAACAAAATTTAGTCAAGTACTTAGTAATAGATTGCAGAACAAAAGAAAAAAAAGACACAAAAAAGTTGCTAAACAACAAAGTCGCGGGAGGGGGAGCGGAAGAAATTGGGGAAGTCGTAAATTTTTCAGGTCCCGTCAAGAGGATAAGGAGAATCACAAAAAACAATGACCAAATTGTTTTGGCTAAGCGTACGTACAAGATTTTGAAGCTAGCCGTACCATACTACAAGTAAAGTTTTTTTTTCAATAATCTCTGTAAAAAATCCTTGCTCCCTGGTTTTCTTGCTTCTTCTGTTTTTCAGGTGCTGACTATGTTACGGATGTATATAGGGGTACAAGCAAACAGTGTGTTCATCACATATTATATGAACCTTGATACAAGACTGGTGTAAGGAACATCGGTGTTTTATAGAACGTTTTTAACCCAACATGCATTTTCGTTAAAAACGAGGTACGTTTTCTTTATAACTAGTGGTAACTTGTCGATGCGGAGTGCTACTTCTACAGGTTGGCCATGATTGTCTCCATCACAACCGCTTTTAACAAATTAACAATGAAAGCAATTTTAATGCGGGTTCATCCATAGCGAAGAACAACTAAAAAAGTTGTAATAGAGCCCCCCCCCCCCCCCCCCCCCCCCCCCCCCCCCCCCCTGGCAGGGTAAGCATATTAATTCGTAAATTAATTCATTGGTTGCAAAACATTTTTCTCAAAAAGAAATTACCACTAAATTAAACTCTATTACGTTCGTTCCATTTGTTGCGCACAAAATATCTATGATATTTTCAATTTTGCGCTGCGTATTGCCATGCCCGTTTCGGGCATATGGAGCTTCAACAAAGAGATGGCCTCCGTGATCGCTGCACTCACCTCTTTTAGTCCGTTTCCCTTAGCATTTTTTTTTTCTTAAATATGGATGCAAACCGTTGCCTTTTGGACTTAAATGTCAGACTGCCTGTCAGACTTAAATGTAACACTTTTCGAGCCCAATTGGCTTTCTGTCCCGTTTATATATTTTTTTTCTTGTTGAGATGTGTAAAGGACTGCCTATATACAAGATCATGGGACCAGGGAGTAACTCCAGCCGCAACACGTCGTCACAGAAGGGTTACTACCGCAAATCGCACTCACTACTTGATCAAGGAACACAAAAGCATAGACAACATGGTACTGGTAACCGTAGCTTAAGCTGGCCCACAGTGGAGTTCAGAGACGCCAGTGCGCTGCCGCAAACTGCCACAACAATTCGGGGTATTTTCACATATCGCGTATAGCAAATGTTAGTTAACACTTTCACAAAATTACCTTTACGAAATTCGCTGTCCTCATATCCTCGGCGTGTTGTTACCAACCATTTTTAAGCTGCGTGATTATAACATACAGTTGCTCATTGGGACAAGCAACAACTTTCTTCTACACACACAAAACTTTTTATGAAACCGGAACAAGATGGTCACTGGCGCGGGTGCTTTTGAAGTGTTTCTTATCCGGTGTTGAAACTCCGAAGTTCCAGTTGGATGAGAGTTTTGTGTTTGTAGAAGAAAAACTGTTGTGTGTCCCAACAAGCCACCGTACGCGCGTTTCTTCCCGTTTTGTCCTCCAAGCTACCCTAGTTGATCGTGCGTGTAACGATACCGATTGTTCTTTCTACCGGAATTTGCTCCTCCTGTAACGAAGTATGGTTATTGTTCAAGATTTGACGAATTATACCATGCGCCATGGCTGTTTGCTGTGACGTGCATATCACGTGACTGGGCTAGTCCAATCAGACGGCCAAACAGCCGTTGTTCTCGTTCGTCATTGGCTAACTCATGGTGACGTCACGGCAAACAGCCATTGCGCTCGGTTTAGGGATGCTATCGATTCAGTAACCCGTAAAGGTTTAAGAGTACTTTAGCGCGAAATTAAAAATTGCTAGATGTTTCGCGTGTAACAAAATGGAGGGAACGTGGTAGAGTATTAGTGTTAATTTTTTTAGTACATTTTTTTTGAGTTGTCCTTTCCGACGGACGAAACCAGATTTCAAGTTTGCTATAGGAACAATAATTTATGGCCACCCTGCATGGCGGGGGAACATAGTATTGGAAGAGCGACACATGCGGCCTCCAGCTGATACAATCTTCAGACAAGATTCCAGTGGACTCCTTTTTTGTGGGTCTCCGCGAAACGACATCTTCGGTGTGACAAAACAGACGCTCTCTGAAGCGCACATGGTGAAACTCACGCAATTTATGGTATACTTCTCAGAGGCCTGTACTCTCGAAAAAGAAATTAAAAATCGTAAATTACCAGTACAAAGATCTGGTAATTTAGTTCTAGTTCTTTTTTCCTGTAAAATGACGTGAAATTAATCACCAATGAGTTTTGCTTGATCCTGTCCTCAGGGTGTTCTTAGAAGAATTTCCAGAGAAACGTGACGTAACAATAAAGGCGGGGTCACTACCCTCAGTTCTGATTGGCGGTTTAAAAACAGTAAAATAACTGAACTTTACGAACGGCGCCGCCATCAGAGATGATCTGGAAAGTCAAATTTGATTAACCGCTGTCGTATTTGCAAGACCAACACGTCAAAAATATGACCTGAAGCTGGTAATGTTACTATGCAGGGAATCCTATTGTTGTTTATTGATGTATTTGATTCCTCGCACTGGCTGTATTGTGGTCCGTGATGCTATTACCCACACATTTGATTTCTTCCATAACTCTTTCAATTTTTAACCGATTTTCATTCTAAATTTTTTCGGCTGTTGTTCTGTTTCCCCCAGCAACCTTCCAATTTACACTACTACTTTAGGATGCCTACTTCAGACGTTAGTAACACAATGACCTTGAAAAAGGCCGTAATGGTCATTGCATTTGTGATTAATGTACTCGTTCCTGATGTGTCGTCATTAGTGTCGATCTGTTTAAATGCCATTCCCCACCACACGTGTACTACAACATTGCCAAGTACGGACTTCTGTGCCACCCATGTATCGTTAATGGTGGCGCAGAAGTCCGTTGTTGGCAATGTCCTACACGTATGGAGGGGACCAGAATTTACGCATATCGACATTAATGATGACACTTCAGGTACGAATACATTTATCATGTATGCAGTCATCTTGATGGTCTTTTCCAAGATCATTGCAGTAAATATTAAATCTACAGTAAGCATCCACAGAATGAAAATACAGCTATGACCTTACGAGAACGCATCGTAGAACCAGTACCAGTTCATCCCAAGCTTTAGGAGCTAAGCCCGAACTATGGTTTGGCACCAAGAATTAAGCCTAACGCTCTGCTTAAAAACCGACAGAAAGCTGAAAAAAAAATATGATTTCCTTCCATCTCTCTTTATGGAGGTAAGAAAAAAAAATTCCACGTTTCTCTTCGTATACCGTTTGTCGCGCGCATAAGATCTAGTTCAAATTGGAAGGGGGAGAAACGTACAGAAGCTGGAATAAGACACATTAAAATAGATGAACTGAAGATTCAACACAGCGCGGGGAGATGAAACCCCTCCCTCAATTTTTGATGCATGTCCTTCAGCATAACTCGTGTATTATTTAAAAAAGAAGTGTTTTTTTTTTTTTGGCTTTCCCAGTCAGGAGGGGCCAAAAAAGAAATAGGGGAAGGGGGAATGAAAAAAAAAACGTATTAATATTTGCTACGAACTATTGATGACTGACGAAATGGATCCTCGCCGTATATAGAATATTTAATGTGTACTCAGAGACGACCTCAAAAATGAGGTAACGTTTCCTGACAGCCTGTACATTGTTTGAATAATTTAAATATCAACACTGGGACATTACGGACCCTGTTTATGTAGTATTACGTCTACCAAACAAACAATCCTCTGAGGATCTCGACATGTAGGCATTTGTACTCTTGCTAGCCATAACGTAGGTGTGTTTTGACTGCATGAAGATTAAAAGCTTAACAGGACGCTGATAAAATCCACGATTGTACAAATGAAGATTAGCTGGAATTCCGTATCCAGGTGTTTAAACCATGTAAATTGTGGTACAAAATAATGCACTTATCTTTGCTATAGCAACAAAAGCACATGCAATGCGATTTAAAACAACAAGAAAATAGCCTCACTAAATACACACAGAGATGGAAGTGGGTCACATTGTCCGATCCATGACCCCCCCCCTGACCCCTAGAGCCCTGACTCTCAACCCACTTCACCTACCTGATAAAAAACGAAATGTGACCCACCGTCCGTGACCCATACCACGCTATGAAAAAATAATAGTTTACAAATTCGTGCAATGTTATTTCAAACAGTCCAATTTTTAAAGAAGCATTTACTAAATTAATAAACAAAAACGGAACGTTAAATGTTTAGAGTAAGGGTCTAAAAGTCAAAACCTAGAAGGAACACGGACAAGGTTTGACAGTAAGGGTTTAGGTGTAAAATTTTGTAAGAGGCTGGTAAGCATTAGACCCTAACTACCCGGTGGTGGTCGTTTGGTCTCGGTGGTGCTACAATATGCTCTACAATTCATTAATTTAAACCTAAAAAAAAAAAAATCGAGTGCTTGACAATGGGTCGGTGGATGAACGGTCTTGACCCTCTTGACCCACCATAAAAATGTGACCCATTCGCTTCGCTCACTCTATTGGCGTAGATTCAGGCGATATACAATTCCTTTCGTGCCCACAGGATCACAAAATCGATGTACTAATTATTTCGATGCGAACTAATTGTAGTTGTTGCTAACATTTCGTTCATAGCATGCTTGTATTTCTTCTACATAATTCAAGACGTAAGATTTGTTTGTTTGTACGTTTATACGCCTACTACTCCGGAAGTGAGTCCGCTACGAAGGTGAGAATGGTGCTAAATGAAATGAGAGAGCAAAGCGAGCAACGTGTTGAAAAGGTTTTATTTTTGGTGGAAATCGCTTGCTTTGCTCGCTCAATCCCGCGTCCCGCAATTCCGCTTCAGAAACGCGAATGTTTGACAATCTTTTAAAACAATCTCCTTATTCCGTGCGTCCAGTGAGTTGAAGCAAACACAATTTTAAGACCCATATGTATTATGACACAAAACATGTCGTCCTCTTCGGCTTATTTTGGCAACAAAGTTTCTTTCTGATAAGTTGGCCTGAACCTTAACTTTGTTTCATCGAATTTGACGTCATCAGCAGTTTTCAAAGCCGTTTTTCGCGTATTTGAGGGCAAAAAAATCAAGTAACAATAATGAAACTTTATCTTTCATCTTTTATGTGGCGCTACTCTCATCTTTGTAGGTGCCTTAGTATAAGAGAAGTAGAGGTACAAACACACGCATATCGAACGTTTCTAATTTTGTGGACCAGCCAAATCATTTGCTTCGCTCCCTCCGTTGGCGTCGATCCATACTTAACGGAAAATCGTTCATCACATACCTCAGCATACCTGTATTTCGTCTACATCATTCGAAACATACGTTTTTTTTTGTTTATTGGCACGTTTGCAAGTCTATTCCGGAAGACAGGCCTCTACAAAGGTGTGAGTAGCGCTCAATGAAAGCTTGAGAGAGAGCAAAGTGAGAAACGCATTGAAAAGGTTTAGTTTAGGTTAAATTGCTCATTTTGCTCGCTCAACCCACGCACCTCCTGCTTCAGAAACCTGAATGTTTGACGACATTTCGAACCTTTTAGGTCTGCTTTTTCCGTGCATCAAGTCAGTTGAAGCAAAACCAATTTGAAGATTTTTTTTTTGCAATATGATGGAATATATGACGTCCTTTAGGTTTTTTGCAACTAATTTTCTCTGTAAGTTTGCCTGATCGAAGTTAGACGTCGTGAGCAACTTTCAGAGCAGTTTTTTGAGGGTCAAAAATTCAATAGGCCTGTGCGAAGCGTGTTTTAATCATCTTTCGTTTAGCGCTACTATCAGCTTAGTATGTGCCTTAGTTCCAGAGGAGTAGAGGTACAAACACGCACTCACACACGCACGTCGTACGATTTCAATGATAGAGATAAAAGTAAAATAAATAAATGTAATTACTGAACAACTTTTAGCTTTAGTCTTCTTCACATCTACCAGTGCAAACCTTAGCTTGGATTTTCGACGATCCACGGGAACAACTCACCCTCTCTACCCTAACAAAACACACGTTTACAAGAAACCGATTTCAAAAGGTAAAAAACTAATTTATATGTAAATTTAAAAAATAACCTTTTTTTTATCGACTTTCTTTGTCGTGCTACATAGTATCACAAATACGGCTAGCATGTTTCAAAATTCTCAGCATAATAGCCAATCAAAACGCAGCATTACATTAAACTGCCGAGATGTTTTCTTCTTCCCTTACACAAACGCTATAGTCGTCTTTAGTACATTAAGAGCAGCGGAGACGAGGCATTCAAGTGTTTTAGTGTCCCACCAGGCCCCCAAATTCGGGCAACCGTGAAACGAAGTTAAGTGCAAGGGAATGTGCGCAGCCCTCGTGAGTGTTTGATGCTAGAGAGAGCTCAATGCAGGAAGCCAGGTTTCTGACCAACAAACTGACCTAGGATTGTGCATGGCACCTGTTACGACCATAAACACTTGTTAAAGCTGATTCTGTATGTTGTGCTGAAGTACAGGTAAAGGTAAATTATCAGCAGTGGAAAGATGTGATGTTTATGTGTTTTTTTAGCAGTGTCAAAAAAGGGATCGAGAAACTCGATAATGATATTAACCCTGGATGTACACCTTAGCAAGAAGTTAAAATCACTGAATGGTCATCGTAGCTGAGCGATGAGATAGCTCAGCTTGGTTGCGGGAGGTCTACGGATCTGGTCGAACCCCTGGAAAGGAGATCTTGGCAAAGTCCCTGCCAGGGATGCCATCCAGGGTAACGTGAGTGGCTACCATGCTCCTTCAGCAGCTATGGGAACTATTCTGGCCAATCTTTCGGCCCCGACGATGATCGGAGAATCCGGTACAAATTCCTGGCTCCTCCCTTTACCGGATATTTCTTTTTCGCAAAGTCTGGTAATGTTCAAAATTGAGCCGGTTCAGCCACTCGAGCATTAAATAGCTGGGGCTGACTTAAGGCTCAAAGAAAATATATATAAAAAAAAAAAATTTAGGGCAGTTAGCGCTGCGGTGATCGTCATGGGATCCGCTCCCTAACGCTGGACAGACAGCCAACATGCATTTCGCAAGGCTACATTTTTGCGACCAATATCGGCCATGCAGTTCGAATTTATATTTAAGCCAAATGATTCTATCCACCCTTAGTAGTCATGACACCCACAACAGTCGCTCACAGTCATGCGTCAGGCGAGTACATTAAAGAGGCAGTGCCTTTTTCCTCAATAAAGGAATGTTAATCGAGCGAGGATTATATGTGTTTATACAATAAACAGAAAATGTGATACACGATTGGCTCAAATCACTACAGCCAGGAGTGACATGAAAGGGGGGTGTATCCATAATAATATTAGAGACCGGTCTTTATTTATGGCCAAGGTTGGAGGGGGGGGGGGGGGGGAATGAAAATGTGACCACCAAATTTTGATGATCCCTTTCGAGACCCTAAAAAAAATCTGGACCCCCGCCACTCAAGGTCCAAAAATAAATGAAGACTGGTCACATCTCTCGTTCATGGTCGAGATCCCCCATGTGGTCAACTTTGGAATGAGTGATCGTAACTGTTTTCTCGGATAATTTTTTATTTTATTCATTTTTATTTATTGTGGTTTACCAAGACCTTTACGAAGCTAAAAAATACCTTGTTTGTATTGATGGGTTTACAATATGAACATAAACAGCCTGCCATCCAACATTTAGTCATTAACAAGGAATGATAATCCAAAACACATGCATCACATAAACTAAACAAACCAACTGACAATTTTCATCGCCAAGGGCAGAAAAACAGAAGGGGATGAAGTCCTATAGTTATTCGCAATGTATACACAGCCGATTTTTGACAAGAATTTTTACCTTACTTATTTTTGGTAGCTTTCATAAATCCCTATGAAAGTTATTAAATATTTTGGGTAAATAGTATTTTTTACATCGTCTGCCATATTTGTTAACCCAAACTACCTTTTTGAGTTTAACTCTTTTAGTGTTGTACTTGCGACTAACTTTAATAGTCTCCAACATATTCATTGCATCATGGCAGTTTTTGAAAATAATTGTAAAATTTCTAACTTACTTGACTTTAAAAAAATGTAACAGTAAAAAAATATGTTCCTTTTTAATAGTTGCTTTATTTCTAAACATATTAAGAATATGCTACGAAGATTTTAAGCTAATAGATAGATGCGGAGAAATACCATTCCGGTAACGATTGAAGAATTCTCCAAACAGAAAAACAATTCGTGCGAAGCGATGCGTTACTACGGTTTGGCCTACAAGGTCAAAATTGCTACACTCAAGTACTGAGTGTGGAGTTTATTGACCGACATTGACGTCTGTGGTAAACCATCCTGCGACGCTATGCAGCCGCACGCCGCCAGTCTGGTTACGTCTTAGGCCGCCCGCGTACTGAGCCACTTGGCCGCCCGCGCACTGAGCGACTTGGCCGCGCGGCCAGGTTGCTGCAGCCAATGAAAATCATTAGTGCGTGGTTTTACATAAACGGTAAGCATTCTCATTGGCTGCAGCGACCTGGCCGTGCAGCCAAGTCGATCAGTGCGCGGATGGCGTTAAGGCCACTGCGTACACAGCGGCTTGGCCACGCGGCCAGGTCACTGCGGCCAACAAGAATGCTTGTGGTCTATGCAGCAACACGCACTTGGCCGCAGCGGCCAGCCTATCGCCGCGACCACTGGGATTCCAGGCGGCGTGCAGGCGCCACAGGGCTACCGCTCTTGCTCCGAGTTCATATTTTACCACGTGATCGAGAATTATCAATGAAAAACGGACGTGGCCGCGCGGCACGTCGCTGTGTTTATTGGCCGCCACGAACACTGGCCGCGCGACCAAGCCGCTCAGTGCGCGGCAGCCTTAATCCAGGCATGTGGCACCTCCGCTTGCAACAGCTTTCTACGACGAGCGTGAAGAGGGAAGCAGATAGCTACTGCAAGTCAAGGCCGACTGAGGCAGATATAGGGTGTTTCGCCTCTCGATTCACCACCAGTTCACGCACTTAGGAAACAAGCTGCTACAGCGACTGCCTAGTCTCACCGGTCTTCTGTCTACTTCCAATGTTGAGGCGCACACCTCTATCACGCACTACAACAGCTATCTCTATTATACTGATCTAAAAGCAGTAATCATCACAATTGCCGGCTAAAAATGTGATGGCTTTTAGGCCTATTTTACATTTTTGGCGTAATTGTCAGCTTTTATTCCTAATTTTAACTAGCAGTTTTAATTTCGTAAGTTGCGGCTAACGGAGATTTGGACTGTATAGAAAGCAGATTCATTTTTGCAACACGGTGCGACTTCGGGCACACAGTTACAGTGTTACAACGTAATGAGCAACGAAGCCTTTATAGATCAGTGGTAGTAGGAAAGTAACGAGAGAGACGCTGCTGATGAAGCCAACCGCGATTCATAGCAACTAAAACGTTGCCATGGTAACATGATTTTAGGCAAATTTTCATTTCTAGGCCTAATTTTTTTACATGCAGGTTTAATGCCACGAACTATTTTAAACGAAGCTAAAATCCATTTATTTTTATTGCGTGTTTTCTTAGGATTTCGATTCGACGATCAAATGTTATTATTTAATTTAGTTACGTCGAAGAAGTCTATTGGCTATAAGGACGTAACGATGTTTTAATTTGCCATGTTATTTAACTAACTTCTCACGTTGTAAACCGTGGTCCTCTTTATCTGGTACCGTATAATTAACAGATTAAAACTGATGCCTTTTAGTGCTGCCCTGATAAAATACGACTCTAAAGAGAGACGTTGAATCAACTGGCCTGCATCTAAAAAAAGAAACACACAGCTGCTCTCCCAGATGACCTTGTGACTAGAGATGGAATACGAAGCAATAGGTACAACATGGACGCTCTCACGTCATACGCTCCTGGTACAACATAATGTATAAAAGCAGAAATGCTTATATTTCGAAGATGAATTGTTTACTTCAGCTTTCGTACAGGTTTAAAAATAGTTAAAAACAGAGGGCGTGTTTAACAAACGATCACCATTAAAGGCGTCTGTTCACCATTTCGATAGCGTTGCCCATATTCTAAACACAGCATCCACGTTGCAAATTCTCCGTCATCCAATAGGCTGATGTGGGTCACGTGCTCTCGTTTTAATTACGAAAACCTCGGCACTGCTGTGATATAGTGTTGTTCCATTTTTAATTTACCGCTATTTTCTTTATACTGCTCGAAGATTTACTGCATCGAGGAGTTCAAAAGGTGAAAAGGCGTCTTTAAAGACTTTTTCTAATACAATTTAGGAACAGGTTGGCACAAAAATCGATCCATTAGGCCTATAACGCTGCATCTTATTGTTTGCAATTTCCAGCTATAATGCATGTTCTGGTCTTTTGTGGTTGGCGTTATTCGGCAGCGATCACAGTTTGCACGATTGTACTTCTGTTTAAAATGAAACGTGGCGGTCAGCTGGTCCTCCGTTGACAAGCATATTTTAATAGCACATATAAATTTCCGTATGACTAAACGGATGCTTCATCAGATGCCCTAAAAACAACGAGGGTATCTTACGAAAGGTACGAAGGGAATATAGCATCCGTTTTGTAACACGAAAATGTATATATGAAATTAAAATATGCTTGCCAAGCGAGAGCGAGATGTCCTTGTTTGATTTTAAACAAAGCTGCCTTCCCTTGCTCTCCAAAGTGAACGTAGCACTTTTGAACAAAACTATCGGTCGTTGACAGGCTCTTAACTAAACGGCCCATGGCAGAAGTCTTTGTTCAGACGCATTTTGTGCTACATGAGTCTTGCATTGTTGGAAGACTACACCAGTTCAGGGTTCATTCAGCCACTTTAAAAGTTCAGGTTTTGGTGTTTGACTTCCCTGAGCTGCTGGTCGAAATGAACATGTGGTCTATATATCAAGAATTTCTAGGGTTGGGGATGAGAATTCGTGACTGAGACCCCTTGTGAAACGTCTGAGATTCATTCCTATTAGTTCCGTCTAAGTTAATAGAGGGCGCCATGCGTTTTATGTGGGAATTTCTACTCAGTTTTCAGCCTAAAATTAAACTGGAATCAACGAAACTAGCTTGCATTTAATTATTATTAAGGTTAGCTTAGTTGTAATTTAGTGTACTTAGATGATTTGGGGCGAAAAATGAGCAAAAATTACCAGATGAAACGGGTGGCGCCCTCTGAAAACTCGGACGGAACTAATAATGAATGTACCACGTTTCAATAGGGACTTTTTAGAGTTACAAATTCTCCTCAACCTAAAATTCTTGTCAATATTTATATTGCTGACAACGCAATATCTGGGGCGCTGTTTCATTTTTAGAATTATTCTTTTGGAAAGAAATTTCTCCCTTAGAGAAGTACTTACTCTCTTGCGAGTATCTCTTTCGCTGGTAGAGAAATATTAGTCACTTTGCGATAAATTCTTTCATACTCTGTTAGAGAAATTAGTACGTCTCTCTTAAGAACTATTTACCCTCTTCCCGAGAAAAAAACGACGTGTGCGTCGCCACGCAATGACATCGCCGCCTATTGGTTTATGCAGGTCTCTGACTCCAGGATACTTTAAAAACTGACGCGGCGTTGAAGACCGTCAAAGACCGTTGAAGACCGTATTTTGTTGCATAATTCCAACTGCATCATTCATGCGTAAACATGGTAGCCGTCATGTTTTGACGATCGTCTTACTTCATGAATTTTTTAGTTTTTTTTTTCCTTTTAGGGTTGGGGGATTTCAAAGAATTGGGGGGGGGGGGGGGCGTTGGGGAAGAGTGGTAGATAAATATTTGACGCGTTTCCGGTTGAACGCTTTAGACTTCTTTCTACGTGTGAGCCAATTACAAACACGGCAGCGACGAAAATTACCTGAAAATACCAGCGGCAGCGGCGTGAAAGGGTGCGTTAGTTTCCCATTTATGAAATCCCTCCCCAATGGTTTGTACTTCACCCGCCCCCTGCCCTGAAATCCCCCTAGCCCTAAAAGGAAAAGAAAAACCTAATAAATTCATGAAGTAAGACCGTCGTTAAAACATGTAGAATACGATATTTTCTCATGATTGTAGCGTAAGAATTATGCATCACAATAACAAATGCATTCCCTTTTGACGATCTTGCACCGGTGCGTCAGTTCAAAGTATTCTAGGGTGACTGCGTGAATAAACTATTCGACGGCGGCGGCGTTCTCGTTGCGCTGCGGCGCACACGTCTGCATTTTTCTTGCCCAAAGAGACATAAGAATTTGTTATACACGAGATAATGAAATTAATTTCTCGCCAAGAGAGTAAATATTTCTCTGAGAGAAAAATTTCTCTCCAAGAGTATAATTCCATCGAGGAGTGCAAATTTCTTTAAGAGCGCAGTATTCCCTCGTGAAATTTTTTTGAAATACGAAAAATTTACAAGAATGTCCGAAACGGCGCTGTACAATAGTTATATGACGTCATTGCATCTTTCTTAACTGCTTACCACTGATCTCATATGTGGCGTGTTCGACTAGACCAAACGCTGTCACAGTGTGCCGGGCAGGCGCACCGTTACACGGTTTTAACGGTAGAAGGAGAGGGCCGTTTTAAATGCGATGCGCCACGCAAGCTTTCTGACGAGTTCCCCCGAACAAAGTGAGCAACGCAGCCGAACGGACAGAGTCTGGCCTCTAAACCAAGTGGGCACCAGTTCAAATCTCGCCCCTGACCAATGTTTACATGGGATTTAAAGGTACATTCTGCCTGCTTTATAACAGCGAACCATGTTACCATCGAACCGTTTCGCGAGGCTCGGCGTAGTAATAGAAGGTCAACTGAGATAGTAGCTACGTAGGTACTATCTCAGTTGGCCTTGGGCGTAGTAGACGAAACATGAACACAAAATTGAGTCAGACTCGCAAGATTTTTGTATTTTAAAATCACACTGTATAATTTTTTTAAGTTAGTATCTTATAATTTTTCTTCGGCGATCTATTGGCATAAATAATTTTAATTTTTACCGCATTAGTCTTTTAGATTTTTTATCTCATGGTAATTATTAGCAAACGATTAAAAATTAGTACATGCACACACACACACACACACACGCAGATGAAACGTCATAGTTACTGCAAGCGCGCAAAGGGTCATACAATGGCAGGATGCTATTAAATTAGTTCCAAATATTCAAGAGAAACACTCCTAGACGCCAGATTTTAAAACGGATTTCTAGCAAGGGAGTGACTAAAGGTAAGTAAATAGAACTTTGGGGCCGTACTTGATGTGG
>JAHWFP010076639.1:0-36388 GCA_023313725.1 Lithobius niger
ATGTATTTCAGAAATATTTTCTTTCATTACACAACTGGAATCACTTTGGGAATTACAACATCCGTGCTCTTGCTCATTTTTATTCTCAGCCGTTTTGTTCCTAAGGTAAGATTATTATTAGTATTATTATTTTTATAAAATCAAGAAAATGTAAACTTTTAATACGTCTAAAATTATCTGCCAATGAGACTAAACTTAGTTTGTACTAATTTCGTTTGGGTATTAACATGTGTAATTTGATTTCTTGTTACTATTTTAAAAGGGAGAGCACATAGTTCGCTGTTTCTATAAAAATTAAAAAGCGATCACTTGGTAGAATGTTGAATCGGTTGATTAACTACATCTTATCAGCTTAAATTTTCAAAAACAATGTAAATATTATCTCCACGGCCTAAAAATAAAGTGTTTCGCGGAACATTGCCCAATTAACAGGGTTGGTTGGAAAACCTTTATGTACTTTCTAATTACGTTCTTATTACCGATAGCACAAATCGCTTAACCGTCTGTGTTTCTCCCGACTCTCAATCAAATAAAGCACTCGTAATTTGAGTAAGCAAACAGTCTGTCAACCCCCTCTCCTTCAGATATCTTCTTTGTGTTTATTTAAATGCACAAATAATTTCTGAAATAAGCCCAATTTTAGATTGTTATTAAAGCTTTTGCTTTCAAAAATAAAAAGCGCTGAATTAAATGGAGTCACAACCAGGAGTGATCCAAGAAGCCATTGTTTCTGGCCGCCGCCACCTTCTTCTTCATCATTTTATGTTTCGCATTGATTAATGATTGTTTCCTATGCAGTGGAATTTTGCAACAACTTATTTAAAAAAAAATGGTTTTGTTGATGT
Organism: Lithobius niger; assembly: GCA_023313725.1. Lineage (NCBI taxonomy): Eukaryota > Metazoa > Arthropoda > Chilopoda > Lithobiomorpha > Lithobiidae > Lithobius > Lithobius niger. The sequence continues at coordinate 846 of JAHWFP010076639.1, forward strand.
ATGTAGTAATGAATTCATAACGAAACGAAAGGAAATGCAGTTGACGGGATTTCAAATAAAAATTGACGATTGCTCTCCCCGACCCAAAAGCTTGCCGTTTACGGGCATTTTTGATATTAGATCTGCACCGATGTCGACATTGAATTTTTCCTATTTTACCTACATCAGTAGGTGGCCATTCGGCATCGAGTTTAGGCAGCGGATGTAAAACGTTGGAAATCTACAATTTTGCTACATCATTTCGTGGCAGATGTGCCCACAGTTAGTGGATCGAAAATGTCGAGCCTCGGGAATTTTTGTGTTTAATATGTGATATCCTCGTAATTATTTATGAGTCAATATAGAATAGAACATTCTTTGACTATTTGACCACTATATTCGACCACCACTAGATATCGGCTAATGTTTTTTCAACGTCGACATCGGAATCGGTATTTTGCCACATCGGTGTGCAATTGTGCATCCTTATTTGAAGTTAAAACTTTCTATTCGAAGTATGTTTGATGGTCTGAATACCAGAAAAAAAAAATATGAGTGTGGGTTGATCCTTAAACGAATAACTTCTTTGTAGTTAATTTATGGGTGCAGAAATCCACTGGCCATCAAGCCGGTTGGCAATTAAATTAGGCAGGTTGGCAATTAAAATATTTGTACAGTAGCCAATTCGGCCGGCGGATTGGATGGTGATAAACAGGACTGAAACGAACTGGACGTATTTTCCCAAATTTTGTAAGGGTTTTTCGTCAGCTTTCCGATGGACTTGGACTTCTCTTCGTTTCAGAAGTTAGAGAAAAAAATGTTACAGATTTTAAGGAGGATTTCTTTATTTTCAAAAAAGTTTTCAAAACCTGTGTTCCTAGTTAAAATACCGTAATTTATTGACAAATGCGTGGATCACCGCATCTAGATTGAATGAATTTTTTTTATTTGCTACTGGCTTCCAGTGTCTAAAAACTTTTCAATTTGATGACAAAGGTTTCTCAGTTGGCGACTAAAAATTATGCTCTGTGTGAATCTGCACTTATAAGTTAATTATTCTCTTCGTTTCAGTCCATCACGTCCATCATTTCTATTATTATTATTCTATCATTATTATTCAAAGGAGATCGGCTCGTAACGTACACTTTACGAAGAATCAAGAATAATAACACTATACCACCATCAAGAAATTTCACTAGTTCAGCAAGAATGACCAAAAGTTCCCTCATTAAAGTTTCGGTGAAAACTTGAGGCTGTTCACCTTCATCAGTACGCAACGAAGCATAAATTTAAACACGAACGTTACATGGTTGTGGCTACCATCGAGCAGACGATGCGTCAGTGAGAGAGCCACTGATCTATATACATTTACGCACTCAAGCCCCACTGCTTGTCAAGGAACCTTTGGAAACTTTTGTTGGTTCTTGATGAACTGGTGAAATTTCCTGATGGTGGTATAGTGTTATTATTCTTGATTCGATTCTTCGTGATGTTGACAATAAGCCACTGTAAACGGCGGTTGCTGATCTTTCGAACGTACACTTTAGGTGGATCACCCTGTATAGAAGTATATCTTTCCGTTATGTGATCAGAAGGTGGGCAACGAGGGGTGTGCGAGTTGAAACATTTTAATTTCAATGAAGAATCGAGTATCGAGCAGAGTTCGAATATTTGGTGGACATAATTTGTTTAAAAATACATAAACAAATGATACTGTAAGTGTTCAGAGAATTTGAAAAATTCACAATGACAGCAATGCTCAATCTTACAACACGGAAATCAGTTAATTTCGCAAATTTTCGACAGCTTTTGTTGGAGGTAGATGGAAAGTTCTCCCAATTGTCTTCATCAGGATTAGTTCGAAGAACTTGGTGATATTTTGGATTACATCCGACTTGCTTCTGTTTTCTGCAATGCGCGGCCTTTGTGGCCTCCGATGTTGGTCTTGCCGTCGTCTCCACCCTTCAGTCAGGCAGGCATAGAGGTCTGCTCTCACTAGGAATTGAGTTCCAGGCGTATAGGGGCCTGGATGTTTATTAGCTCATAATTATCTTTCTTGTGTCCCTGGATTGCCACGGACTCTAATCCCCTAAAATGCTTTTTTGTTGCAGGGATGGGTCAGTAACTAAAACTGAAACCGAATTTTCGGTTTTTACTGAAAACCGAAACCGATTCGGATTTTGTGTCGGTTATTCGTACGGTGTTCCAAAAATCAAAAATTGATTTGTTGTTTCAATTTTTGTAATAATTATCATTTTCTACGTACTATAAATGACAGCAAAGCTCCTAGTCATTAAAAATAAAATAGTAGAGGAAAATGGTGCCACAGCTATGATGCTGCTGAAAGTGAAAGCACAATGAGTTAGAAGCTAGTAATACTACAGTTGCAAGAGAAAAAAGTAAAAATATCTGGTTGGGGTGGATGGTGGCAAAAACCAATACCAAAACTGCAATTTTGTGGACGTGAAAACCAAAACCGAAGTCAAAAAAATGAAACTGACCCATACCTAATCGTTCGTTGGACTTACCAACATCTGCAGCCACGAAGGCCGCACATTGCAAGTATGATGTAATCCAAAAAGCAATGAAGTTCTTTAAACTTAAGTCTGATGAAGACGGTTGAGAGAAGTTTCCATCTACCTCCAACAAAAGCTGTCGAAAATGTGCGAAATTAACCGGTTTCCGTGTCGTGAGATTGAGTGTTGTTGTCGTTGTGAAGTTTCTTTTTAATTTTTTATGCTGATAACACCAAAATGTTTCTTAACGTGCTGTGTGAGTCAGCGTGCACAAATGATTTTCCAGTTTTAGGGTTAAAACTTTAAAACTGTTGGAGCTACTACCTTTTAACTTGCATCACCAGAAAGCTCTTGTCGAGACGATGAGTTTGGTATAGTGGAATGTCGAAATACGTTAAAAATAATTAGGCGAGTTCACATTTTCACCGGATTCGAGTTTTTTGAGTATGGATGAGATCAACGAGCCGAGTATAACTGGCATGGTCTACTCGAAATGTTTGAATATCACACATCCCAACTGAATTGATACAAATTGATACAGGCAACTGAATTGATACAAATTGTTCACTATTTAGAGAAATGCTTTATACGGAGGCTCATTATATTGAATCTTGTGTTTACGGCTTTAGATTTGTGTGACGTTAATTAATTTATTTATTTCTATTTTTTAGAAAAGTGGCGCTGCTGCATTGCTGATAAGTGGTTGGGCGTTTGCTCTGTACATATTGCAGAAACTTTGGGCCAATGTCGCTACGATCCTGCAGACTTATCAAAATTACATTGCGGCGTACGTCTGCGTTGCCGGTATCATCAGTTTTGCTGTTTGCTATCGGTACGGGCCTGTAGAAAACCCTAAAACGCTCAACCTCATCAAATGGTCACTTCAGGTAAACAAACCACAACGATCCCTACGTACTGGCTTAAATGTAAGGTGGCCAAACATCCAAATCATGGTGGCGGAGGGAGACGCAAGTTCTCACATCTCGATAGTACTTGAAGTCGAATGGTTAGTGATAGTGCTTGCAAGGAATGGAAAGTTTGGAATTTCGCATAAATTTTTTTTTTTATTCTTGAAACTGCTTGAGTCTGCTTGCAAAACTGCCTTATTTTTCCTTTATCTGAGAGCGGCTTGGTTTGAGAACACTAATTATAACTTAGCTACAGTGAAATCTGTAACCTCTAAGACTCTTTCTCTTGTGCATTTGTTTGCTACATTAACGCAAATCTGCACCGTGTCGCTTGCCACCGAGCAACACGGTGCAGATTTGCGTTAATGTTAAATTAATTGCAGATCACGTACGTGAATGTTCGCATAAGATTAATCTTCAACTTTTCCAGAGTAAATACGCTGCCATGAATCATGTTGGATTAATAGTTAATTTCGTTAAAGGTATGAAGCTTTACTTTTAGTTAATTTTAAAGCAGAAGCACAACTAAAAGCGGATAAAAAGTTGATCGAGAACACATACTTAAACGACTGCATCATCGCTGCCTTTCTTGTTATGAAGTAAACATTTTCCATGGACTGAAATTAAATTAGAAATGGGTTATGCCTTATTTACTGACCCCATCGCCTCGTCCTCCTCCTCCGCCTCTTCTCTGCCCTCCCTTCCCAGTGATTTTTATCGAATTGACTCAGCCGCCCATTTGTGTTAAATAAGTAAGGCTGGGCCGATACCACTTTTTACCGTTCCCATCCAATACCGATTTCGAAGAGAAAAATCTGCCAATGCCAAGTCCCGATACCGATCATTGATACAGTCCCTAATGAACAAAAAAAAATTGAAATCATTGCATCAATAAGGCATAGGCGTAAATAAATATAGTTATTTTTTTTTTAAATATTGGTTTAAAATAATACTGCATAAGCTAAAATCATTTAAAAACACAAAACTCCAGTAAATTTTTAACATTTTGCCTTGCAACTCCTAAACAGTAAGAGAATGCTGATTGTAGTTTGGACCATTGGAAAGCTGGCGAAAAAACCTTCAAAATGGTGTATTCAAACGTCAAATTCGGTCGACGAGAAGTGAAAATATCATCGATTTGGTTTATTACCGATTTATCAGGGTTTTATCTCCCGATACTGCAAATATCAGTAGAGATCGGTAATCGGTATCGGTCCAGCCTTATAAATAAGCGATTTACGGTGCTTATACCTGCTCAGAATACCGAGTAATTTGACACGCCCTTTGCGGCATATCTTTCCATCCATCCAGTCACCTTTATTTAACCAAGACACAGTATGGTGCTTTTGACTTGGTGGACAATGAACCAGTAATAACTAGGGATTCACCGATACAGAAACTGGATCAGTTTGGAAGACGATATTTGTAGTATTGGGTCGGTATCAGTAACTTTTGCCGTAATATTTATAACTCTGGAACCGATGATATTACGATGTGTGGTTTGCGGCATTCTGCTCAGGAATTCACTGAGTATCACTGGGTTTCTATTTAAAAAATTTATTTTAATAATTATTGAATTTTTGAAGAAAACTACACCATTGATAAATCGCCAGATCGTTATAAAAATGACCCCAAAAAATAGCGCATAAATTTATATCACAGACACAAACACTGTCTAGCTAATTTTTAGCACCCCTCGAGTACCTTCATCAGGCTTCTGCTGTTAATGGATTATTTTTTACATCATCGTCTACTCCAACCACTTCGAAATTGAATTTAGCCTCTTGTATTTACTGAGCTGCACATGATCATCTCGCTCAAGCTTCCACTGTTGTAATGTGGCTCGCTTCCCCGCAACCGTGTTTAACTCTCAAGCACACACCTGCTCAGTTCCCAGACAATTCGCGTTAGTCGAAATGTTTTGTATTTTGATATTCATGTCTATGAATAAACCCCGAGTACAAGAGCTATCTGGTGAGTTGTTTTTGTTCGGGAATAATGGCCCAAGATCCCCATTATACTGTGTTTCAGATCGCTCACACGGATCTTTTCCCACTAAGTGCCCCACTCTAGGAATGCAGGGCCTTTGGATTGTTCAGCAAATAAATACCTTTTAACTCTTGTTGCTGCATGGCTAGTGACTCTAGATACCGTAAATGTTGATCTCTGGAAGAATTTGACCAAAGGAGAGTACAGGTGCATCCCAAGTCTATGTGTTGCCTAAAAGATTTGCAGTGTACTGTGATGCCATTATCATCTTTCTCATTCCTTACATTGACAGACAGTGGCAGCTTGAGTGAAATGATCATGTGCAGCCCAGTAAATACCAGAGGCTGCAAAGGCGGCTGAATTCAAGTTCGAAAAGGATTGGAGCAGACGATGACGTACAAAGAGGCCAATAACAGCAGAAGCCTGTTGAGGGGTGTTGAAGATAAGCTGGACAGTGTTTGTGTCCGTGGTGTGAATGCATGCTGTGTTTTTTGGTCTTATTTTTGTAATAAATTGACGAGTTGTCAAATTTCACAGTATATTATACAGCGATGTATTTCGGACCATTGATAAAAAAGTAGGGATCGAATTTTGGGTATCGGTATCAGAAAAATTGTTAAAACTGGATTGGTATCAGATCATTTAAGTTGGTACTGGTGCAGCCTCGGTAATAACTATTTGCATTTGTAGCAAGTAAGGAGTATTTTTATATTTATTTTTATTTTTAATTAAGGTTTTCGTATATTTTAGGCCCTTGGATTGACGCTCATTTACGCAAGTTCCGATTGGCAGGAAATCTCTATGGCCATTGTGATAGTAGTTTTAGTAGTGCACAATATCCCTAGCAGTTTGACAAAAGCATGTAAGACATACTGGTAAGTGTTATTAATATTCGAAAACAATTTTTTTCTATTTTATTTCCTGTTTGGTCAGCAGTATGTGTGTGATTGTGTATTGTGATTTGAATGCTGCACCTGTTGTGCTTGACATCGCCTGCTTCTTAATTTTCTTTGACCAATTTAAGGAAAGAAAAGTTTTTTTTAGAAGTCGAGAGCTTTTGAAAGCATAACTTAATTTTTGGAGCTTACGCCATCTTTATTAGATGAACCGGCTCAATTATGAACCTTTTAGTCATTTATGAGGAGAAAGATTAGCGGGAGAAGTAAACGTAGTGTTTTAAACTGGGAATCCTCAGTTCGGGTCTCTTAATACCCTAGCCAGTGTTCCCTTTTTAGTTACCGACCAGCTCACCTTCTTCAGGTAACTAGGCTGCGCCGTGCCTTCGCCAGTGACATGCGTTTTCTGCAACTGCAGAATTTTTCATTATGTTCATGACTTCTTATACACTTACAGTATTATGTACATTTTTATCATTGTCAAATAGTTAAGGCTATACAGAATACCAATATTTCGACCGAACTGAACCAAAAAAACCTTAGTGAGCCGAACACCGAACACTTAACGAACCGAACAGAGGTGTGCCAAATTAATCAACTTTTAAAATAAAATTTAAAACCACTTAACCCATAACCGCCTAGATACGAATGTACGCCTTCAACGTATAACAGCGAAAAACTAAGTACCAGCGCGAGCTTTGTGAGGGGTCCCCGGGGACCCCGAGCAAAGCGGGCAGTCACAGCCCAGTGGTCAGCATCGTCGGCTCCAAACCAAGAGAATACCGGTTCGAATCCGAGAACGCATCCAAGTACCACATGGACTCTAAAAAAAGGGGGTCTGAAAGTTCTTTCAGGCGGTTATGGGTTAATTCACAAAGAATCGTATATTAATCAAAGCACAAGTTTCGTAAGAAATACAGGTATGTTCACATGGACTTGCAATTGCATAGATGTGGAAAATCGGTTCGAGTATGATGAAATCTCTTACCTTTACAATTTCTGTCGTAACTTCTGAACGGTTTAAGCTAAGAACTTGTGGTTTGGGCCAGCAGAAAGTTGGCAAAAAGTCTTTAAATATGGTGTATTCAAACATCAAAATCGGTGAATTAGAAGTGGAAATACGTTCGGTTCGGTACTTTGCTTTTGAAAGGCCAAACACCGAACCAAACTGAACTGCCTCTGTTCGGACATGCTCAGTTTGGTACAGCCTTACAAATAGTTGAGGTGTGGGTTGGGTGATCACACGATTTCAGCAAACTAAAGTTATTGATGTGGAATTTGCAGAATCAATGATTTTTCGCAGAAAACTGCAGAATTGGGGTGTTTTGAAACTGAATTTTTAGAAGAAAAATAAGTCTTAGGGTAGAGGTGATATCTGAAGATGTGAACCAGGTTATAACATTGTTTTAAATTTCTACATCGGTCACGTAAGTAACTCTACTTTCTGCTCGATTTCTTAACAAAGCAAAAAAAAAATACATTATGGGATCAGCATTTATTCTTAATTTTATTTTGTGGAATTTACAAAAACTTAACGCAGCATCTTTGCTTTTTCACTGCAGAAAGCATCGCGGAAATAGTGATGATTTTTTCGTAGAAATTACGGGTCTCTAGTCATCACTCAGCTGCAATTACCACGGTATGTGGCCAGGAGTTAATACATATGGTATGCGCCCAGGAAATGTGGCATGAGTACCTATGTAACTAAGGCCGTATCGAACAATAATTAATTAGGCGAACCTAACCAACCTTAAATGAGCCGAGCACCAAACACTTCCGAACCAAACTAAAAGTACAAAACCAGCAACATTTCAACTGAAATTTAAAATGACTCAGTTCACAAAAATTCTTATATTTATCAAAGTACAAGTTTCTTAACACATTGATATGTTCATATGGCCTTGCGAGTGCACAGATGTGGAAACTGTTTAAGCATACAAAAATGTCCATCTTTATATTTTCTCTCATATCTTCTGAGCGGTCAGAGGCTTGGCCTGTCAGAAAGCTGGCAAAAAAAACCTTCAAAATGATGAATACAAACATCAAAATTGGTTAATTGGAAGTGGAAATACGTTCGGTTCATTATTTTTCTTTTGATAGGCCGAACGCCGAACCTGACACCCTTTGTTTGGTTCGGTTTGGTACAGCCTTAGTTGTAACTGTAGTTCTTAATCCATCTCGTCACATAGCCATATAGGAAAGAAGCTGCAAATTTATGTGGGAGGCAAGAAATGCAAAACTAATCATTTTAACTCAATTACTAAGCAGTATGCACGTCGATCAATGTTAATCACTTTGAAGTGTGTTAGGATTTGAACCCGGGGCACTGCTTGAACCCGAGTACAGCGATAATTTGTGTTAGATTTGCATGCTGGTAAGGCCGCGAGCAAAAAAATTGTAAGTCCTCAGGCCCTGGCTGGTGACTTTTTTGAGCCAAATTAAAAAATTAATTAATTTGTAAAGCCACTAAAAAAAAAGAAAAGTTGGTTCTCAGGCCCTCCTGCACCGATTTTTTGACGGGAAATAAAAAGAAACGACGCGGCAAAAATAGCAGTTGCAGCTCATAAATGGTCCTTAGTGAAAAATAAAAATATAAAATTACCAGTCTTGTCATTGAATAATTGTATGGACACATGGTAAACAGAATTACGAGGTAGTGTTCTTTATTTTACCCAAAATAAAAAATAATTCCCCAAAATTAAGGACATGTAATTTCCGCTATAATACTAGGCATGATTTTGCAGTAAGTTTTATTGCGATGAACGTGCAATTTTGCGGTGATGGACTTGGTGGATGAATTCAATAATGAGTACACAATTACAGCCTAATTTTCTAACATATACGCACCATGTACATGGCTGGTGATGATCGACTGTGCACTTATGGCTGCCTAGTGCCCACAGCATTGTTTGATGCGGATTTATCTGAGTAATGCTTCGGTGAGAACTGTTCCAGAATTTTCTTCCGGTTAGCTAGTTGTCAAATATATTGGCATGAAAAATAAGGCCATTTTTGCGGTAAATTTTGCGCTGTTTTGGGAAATTTGTGGCATTTTGCGATATTTACTGAATTTTGCGACAATTAATGTGGTGTTTTTGCTTCAGTTAGTGACTGTTTACCTACCACATAAAGAATAACTTTCATAACTCACTTAGAGAAAATGTTGCGAAATTTGCAATTTTGCAAAATCACATAAATTACATGTCCTTACCCTAAATGTACGGAAAAATAAAAAATTTAAATTCTTCCCGCCCGCACGGATTTCATGAGAAAAATGCCCGAGAACCAACTTTCTTTTTTTAAGTGGCCTAAGAGAGTTGCGCTCTCTTGAACACACGTCGTCCAGCAAACACCAAGCTAAGGTGTTTAAAATTTAGTACCACAGTCTCAACAGAAAGCACACAATTTAAGATGTTAGGTTACATAGTTTCAGATAGAAATAAATAATAAAAATAAAACCCTGGTCCTTTTTGGACCAAGAAACAAACCATGCCCGAGAACCAAGATATTTTTTTCTTTGTGGCCTAATAGTGCATATTTTATTTTTGGGTTTCCTTGCGTAGCTTTCGTATTTGTATGTCTTCCATGTTTTCCAAAATCCAGTAAAAGTTAAATCCGGTTGTTGTTCCTTAACAGAGTCGATTGTGTGGATGCTCCGCATGGCTTGTGTGTTCCCTGGCTTTGTATCGTGCTTCCAGCTTTCAAGAAGACAATTAAATTATCTGAATTTGCTTTAATAATTTTTTTTTCCTTTTTTTTTTTTTGTAAGAATATTGTCAATTTTACCATCAGTCTTAATTCTGGAAATGAAATGTATTTCTTGAAGTTATATACCGGTGAAACATTTACAGTGAGCTTTACAAGAAATAAAAACAATTAACTATTCAGTATTCAATGGTGTGATCTTAATTTTTTTATCCATACGCATATGATTTTTTTTTAGAGGTGGGGAGGGGGCAAATACCAACTAAATGCCCTGTGCAAGTGGGTCCGTGATTGTAAACCGTGCGAGATCAGCCGCATGGCAAAACTAGAGACCTATAAGAAATGTATGCTTATTCAGAATTCGCAAGACCTCACAAAAAAGAAACTTAAAAAAAAAATTTGCTGAAATTTAAGATTTTAACAAGCTGCTGATACTGACAGGGCGTGCTGCATTACAATGTGCACGCACCTTCCTGATACCATCTCATAAATCCCCAATGTTCGTGTTGTATTGTGTTCTTTTCTTTCTATCCCTGGCCATTTTGTTCTTTTTTTTTTGTCTCTTTCTGTTATTGTATGTGTGTTACTGCATGGTCATTGAAATTAATACAGGCACTAAAAAAAAAAATGGTTCTTGAGGCAGTTTTCTCTTCCAAAAGTATGAAGGTAACCAGGTTTTCATTTTATTTCCTTTTTTTTTCCGTAATTGCCTTTGCCTGTTTTGAATGGGCAACACACTTTCAAGTCTTAACATTTGTACCGATACAGATGCCACATCAATTAATCTGCGGATATTTAATGTATCGGCTCGGAATCGTTATTTCTTCGTGATTCTTTTACAGATAAGGCAGTCCTACCCGAGAAAATTTGAGAAACGATGAAAATCGAGAAGAAAAAAAAGCAGTTTCAATAAAGCATTTTTAGATGTTTATAACATAAAACTATGATAGTAAAATCGAACCCTATTTATCCACTCTTACGTTATATAAATCTATTTTGTGTACCTATGTCACAATATTTGCGAGTCTTCTAATCACAAAATTTGCGTTCTAGCAAAGGACATGAAATTTCTGCGATTTTGCAACATTTTCTCTAGATGAGTTACAACAGTTATTCTCGAAGTTGTAGGTAAACTATCATTAACTGAAGCAAAAACACTCAATTGTCGCAAATGTCGCAAAATGACACAAATTTTGAAAAATAGCACAAAATTTACCTCAAAATGGCTTTATTTTTCATAAAATAAATTTAATGAAAAACAAGACAATACAATTGACAATTAGCTACTGTTAGCTACGAAAATTCTGTTAGCAGTTATAACCGAAGCCGAAACATTACTCAGGTGAATCCGCCGTAAGTGAGCAGTCGACTATCAACACCCACGTACGGGGTGCATATTTATATTAAAGTTGGGCTGCAATTGCATACCCACATTTTCGTGCTCCGTTGAAATTTTTGTTAACTTACATATTGCCAATATACGAGCTGAAGGGATGCCGTTATTGAATTCGGGCGCCATATCCATCACCGCAAAATTGCACCAGAATCCCACAAAATATCACCTTCATCGCAGCAAAACTCACCACAAAATCATTCCTAGTATTGTCACGAAAATTACATGTCTTTAATTCTAGTTAATTTTCTATGCATTTGTTTCCATCTTTTCCGTTCCGAAGGCTGCCATATTTGGTACTGTGCCATTGTAATTGTGACAGTTGTTTTCCAAAATAATCTCATCCAGGTCTTCTGATGCGTTTTTGGCGTACCCATACCACATTTTTGAAGGTCCACATCACATACAGTTTCATGAGCTCCGAAATTTTACCACTGGCGTGACTACCATTGGGGCAGCCGGGCCAACTGGCCTAGGGCCTCAGGAGGGATAAGAGCCCCCAAAAATCATGAAAATGAACCACACCTTCACAGGTACAAAACTTCCACGACGCTACCTCCGAGCTCAAGGTTAGCCATATCCGAAAGTGATTAAAATGCTTCTTCCAAGATTGGAAAATTGTGTATTTGAACATCGAAAGAAGCTTTCACCATATTTTTGGAAAAATCTTCTTTACCCAGTAACGATAGGAATTAAAAATGGCTGACCTGCAAAATTTGTTAGGCCCACATTACGGAATGCCAGCAACCGGTGTTTACAGTGGTTTAAAAACGACTTTCGACCACGAAAATATACTTAGACCACCATGACGACCGCTCACTCGCTGTCCAACTTTAATTTTTGGTGTTGTTTTAACCTCCATTCACCTTCTTCAAAAGTCTCACAACACTTACGAAAACGTCTGATATCACATGTTAAACGTTCACTCTATTCAAATATACGCTGTTTTACTGTATGATGTAACATTTTAACAATTAACGGAGGGTGAACCCCACCAAAAATTCAAGTTGAACAATGAGTGATTGTTCATCGTGGTGGTTTTGGTGTATTTTCGTGGTCGAAGAGCGACGAAGACCACATGCAACTGAGAATCGAAGACTGGCCAATTCGTTATAAAAATATCACCAAAAAAAAATACAGCATATATTCACATAACGGACACACACTGTCCAGCTAATTTTCAACACCCCTCACATGTCTTCATCAGGCTCTGCTGTTATTGGACTATTTATTACATTGTCGTGTGCTCTAACCACTTTCGAACCCGAATTTAGCCGCCTTTGCAGCCTCTGGCTTCGCTCAAGCTGTTAAATTTATAATCTTACTCAAGCTTCCACTGTCTGTTAAATCGCTACTACCGATCTCTTCCCACTAAGTGCGCCACTCTAGGGAATGTTGGCTAAACATCCAAGGGCCTGCATTCCCTAGAGTGGCGCACTTAGTGAGAAGAGATCTGTGTAATTTAACAGACCGTGAACGCGTGAGTGAGATGATAACGTGCAGCCCAGTAAATACCAAAGGCCGCAAAGGCGGCTAAATTCAAGTTCGAAAGTGGTTGGAGCAGACGATGATGTAAAAAGTAGTCCAATAACATCAGAAGCTGATGAAGGCACATGTAGGGTGTTGAAAATTGGCTGGACAGCGTTGGTGTCCGTTATTTATGTGAATATACACGGCATTTTTTTTTTTTTTTTGGTGTTATATTTTTATAACGAATTGACGAGTTGTCGAATTTCACAGTATGTTATACAGCGATGTATTTCAGAGAACCGAAGACATTTTTTTTTTAGTTTTAGTATGCACATTTATTTTTCTATTTTGCATAAATCTAATCTACAAGCATCTGCTGTGTGTCAGTGTAGCTTAATTTCAGAGCAAATTCCCATTGATTTTTCTGATAATTGTTCTTCTATTGTATGTATTATGCCTGTCTACGGGTGTCTCAATTAAAATAAATAAAGTTAAGCTAGTGTAAAATGCATAATTCTGTAGTATACAGGCAGGTACCACCATCCATGTAAGGCTTCTCAATGGCCTAACTTGGCTTATACACGAACCTGTCCCTTACGCCCCACCTTATGCCTAAATTTGGGAGGGATGCAGAAATTTCGCAAGTTCGTTATTTGCCAATTGTGCAACTGTTTCCTGGCCACATGTATACAAAACACGTTAAACAAAAACTATTAGAATGAGTTATGTGCATTTAACACAATGAAACTAAAAACTACACCACCTTCTGTGCAAAAACAGCCTATGATTTCGGATGTCAACCATTTTGCGTGCTTGCCATAAAAGTTGTTAAGAATTCTTTATTGTCATGCTGTCTCTACTGTACAAAATAATCTGGCTAGGCGGGTTGTCCCTCCTGAGGTTTGTGGCCTGTATGTTTTGCCAACCTTGCAGTGATGCAACTGAACCGTTTGCAAGTACCATATATCTTCTAGTGGGTTGATTCGCTCATACATGACACAACATGTCATACATGATTATGATAAAAAGTTTCATCCGCACTGTTTATTTAGCGAAAGTATTACTTAATGTAATCATTGTAAAAATGTGTTTTCTTTGCGGATAGCCTGCCACAGTTTTGGATGGTCACGTTCAGGTACGAATAATTACTTTTTAATTCAGTATACACAACACAGAATGACACTTTCCTACAGTTTTGATTACACAATTTTGTGATCCTACATTCATCTACTCAGAGGGGGAAGTTACTGCTACCAACTTTCTTCTTCCAACTAGTCACTCAGCTGAATGGGGTTAGGACGACTATGCGAGAGGTACAGGGTTCACATCTAACCTTAGCCACCCGTGATATTTTCGGGAAGAAGGGCACTGTTGTCGCTTGCTTATGTCGATTATGGCATGTAAAAGTTGCTAAAAATTTCCGATTGGAATTATATAGCAAAATTGTCCTTTCGTCTTCTGGCGCTATTGCTTCAGATGGGAGCTCATCAAACCTCCAAATTACTCAACTGCAGCTCGCATGCATGGGCAAAGTGTTGGTTACATGAGACTAAATGCGCTTGGGACCAGAAACTTGGTGGCAGCCTTTTTCTTGTTGAAATGAGCATAAAACACCACTTATGTAGAACGTTAATTTTCATATAAATTTGAAAATGGAAATTCTCAAAGAAGTATGGACCTTTAAAGTCCCCGCCCCCTTGTTGTATACAACCATTACCACGGGAATCTTGTCTTAACCCTGCCAAGGGAAGATACAGCTTTCATCAAATAGTACTTATTTAGAGGGCATAAACTGATGCCACTAAACTGATCCCACACACATGAAGGCAAATTTTGAAAATAAGCCATTTTTTAAGTCCGTGACATGCAGTAGTTGTACAGTATCCGAGTCAAGTAGCTAACCTACTTCAGACTGTTAAGAATATGAATATTGTTGATGTTGTAAATTAAGCAATGATACATATTGTGAAACTCAGTTTGGTATTATTACATTGCAAGTTCTATAGTTTCCGTCATAATTGCCAACATACAATTCACTGAAACATTATTGCTTCTTAATATGATACTTTAATAGTGCGAATCGAACTGCTATATATTGACGCTTTAAGAGACTACCGGCGATGTAATGTAGCTTGGAAAACACTTAAACATTGGAAGGCAAGGGGAGCTGGTTTCACCACATACAAAGGTTCTGGGCTCTTTAGCTATCAGGGCCAAGAGTCCATTAGTACTCAAACAGCTTTGAGTGACAATTACAGACACAACCATGCTATGGGAACAAAGTTTGCTGTCAGTTGTCCATCGAAGCAGTTTCAAATGTTTTTTTTTTTCGGATTAACGACATGCACCAACCGACTGAACAGCGGCTGTTCAGTTGCTACAAATTTCTGTAAGAGAAAAACTTGGTGGCGGCCGAAGACCAACTTTGAAAATTTGATGTATGCTTTATCTTTACTGTAATCAAGAATTTAAAGGGTTGCGGAGGAGAATTTATAACTCTGAAGGTCCCTATTGAAACGTGCTAGAGTCATTCCTATTAGTTCCATCCGAGTTTTCAGAGGGTGCCACGTGCTCCATCTGGTAATTTTTGCTAATTTTTCTGCCCTAATCTAAAGTAAACTAAATTACAACTAAGCTAAACTAAATAATCATTAAATACAAGCTAGTTTAGTTTAATTGTAGGCTGAAAAATGCGTAGAAATTCCCACATAAAACTCATGGCTTCCTCTGTAAACTTACACGGAACTAATAGGAATGAATCCAAGACGTTTCAGTAGGGGTCTGTCACAAATTCTCCTCCCCAACCCTATAAATTCTTGCTATAATGTTTAGTTATCAGCAAGAAAAATATCCAACATTCACCTCTACATTCATAGTGTTTTTAATAACGTTTAGCACTATTGACGTACAGTATGGTTGGAGTTTGGGTGTAACAAGGTAAGAGTTCTGCAGCATGATTGGTCATCGCTGGTGGCGCGTGGTAGTCGTACAAATTAGTTCTATGCCGCCGCCGTTTATTGGTTGTTGCGTTCTGAAGCCGCTAGAATACTCGGAGTCACCAACGTAAATTAGAAAGTACACGGTTGCAGTTGTAAGTTGAGATGTCTGGACTCGGTTGGCATTAAATTAGCCAAAAAAAATAGCTGAATGACCCAAAATTACCATTTTTCTAGAAACCATAAGAGATATGAAAAAAAAGTATGGGACCTACAGTGAATAAACTGTTCGTTGTGTTACTGTGAAAGTTTTTGTCAAATTCAGTGTTGTAATTCGGAGAATTAAAATACAGGGTTCGCACCAGTGCTTACAAACCTTATAAGTCCTTATTTTGCATTTTACCATTTGTAAGGCCTTACAAGTCCTTGAAAAATTGAAAATTCAGCACTTAGTCCTTGTAAGTCCTTCTTTTAATTTCCATACCAATTGAATAAGGCATCTGCTGGCAGCTTTTGTTTATACATCATTTCAAATTTATTTTCTTATGATCAGTTGGATGCTGAACCCCTAACTTCTTCACGGCTGCATTCATAAAGTGGTTGGGAGTTTTATTTAGAAGTCTTGGAAACCGTTAATATCACGGTAGCAGTGTGAAAAGTTAATGTTACATATACAGTACCTACCAAGCTCTCGTTGTAATCCTTTAATAAGAAGATTTGTTCAGGTTAGCTTGTCCTCGTTTTTTATGGCAGTGATGCAGTCAACACGAGACATTAATTTGGCGTTACTGTAAGGACGTTTGGTCCGGCCAAGATTGTCAAAGTGTTTAGCATGGAAAAGTATAAAGTCGGCATTACGTACGTACTGAAATGTACTGAATTTGGCGCTCTTTGGGTGAGCAAGCTTGCCTCAGTCTCATTCAATGCATCCTCTCTTTTTGTCTGCGCATTATGTAGTAACGTTCGGGATTCTTGTATCATTATCTGGGATATACCTTGAAATTGGAGACAATTTTCAATATAACCCAACCGAAAATAACTCTGTTATACGATATTAGACCTATAATGGTGTCCTTTTACTATTTGATTCATGAGAAACGAAATTTTACACAAGTGGGCAGCAGAACTTCTCATTGGTGTTCTATGTGCTTGACGCTTGGTACTTAAAAGTCCTTACAAGTCCTAGAAATCCATTCAGTCGAAACGGTACGAACCCTGAAAATATTTACCGCTCATTTTCACAAACAA
Organism: Lithobius niger; assembly: GCA_023313725.1. Taxonomy (NCBI): domain Eukaryota; kingdom Metazoa; phylum Arthropoda; class Chilopoda; order Lithobiomorpha; family Lithobiidae; genus Lithobius; species Lithobius niger. Next base: position 17,886 of record JAHWFP010076639.1, read on the forward strand.
GACAGTGTCTACTTCTTGCAAATTTTCAATGGCTGACTGCCATCTTCAGTCCTACAGTGTAGATTACATTATTGCAATCAAGTTTTATCTCTACCTTTTTTGTGTATCACTAACGGTTCTTGCATAATAGGCCAAATGGCAAAAATAGAGTAAAATTGGGCGCCATCTTTAATGCCCAACTTTTTGGCGGTTTCACCCACTGAATTCTTGAAAGTCGTGGTAGTCTCTATCGATAAAACAAAAATTCTTTATTTCTTGATTTTGCAAAGTTGCATTAACTATGACTATGAGGAATAGATATTTAGAATTTGAAGTCGGTCCTTTGGAATAGTACGCTACTTATCAAATTCTTATGTTTGGTCGATTTCTGGTGGAAATGTCGCCTGTCCATTCCTCTTTCAGTGTGCTGTGTATCAGTGAAAAAACTATTTCAGTATGTTAATACACTACGAGTAATATACTACAGTAAGATGTTGCTTATTTGAATAATTTATAAGAGGATTACAATAAAATTTTGTATTGAGCCCACTACTTGCTAGCAGACAAGTTGGAGACATTTACGAGAATTTGGAAGTATAGGATCCCACAATATAGTAGTATTAGTAAGGTGAAATGCTAGTTGTTGCAAAGCGACTAATGGTGAGCAAACATCATATTTTTATCCATAGAGGTGTCTGCCGCAGTGTCAGGCTGAACCTTACGTCGGCCGGTCATGGGACACAATATCAACGATCATGTTTCTTAAATTTAGAGTAATAAGTTGTAGAATAGCTGCATTAATAATTCCCCCCTCATTGAAAAAAAACATTATGTTTATTATACATCTCAGCTTTTGTCATTTCATATGGCACGCACACGTTAGAAAGCCATCCAGACACCGGCCGAGCAACAACTACTAAATTTCCAATCCCTGAGGCTCTGAAACGTATATTACGGTTGTAAACCAGAAATGAAAAGATTTAACTTGCAAAAAATTGCAAGTTACCAACAATTAATAAAAAAAGCGCTCATTTTTAGACTTAAGAAATCCGTTCTCACAGCATTGCCTTGACTAAAGACGCCATTGGTTTTACCACCATCAAGATGACTGCTCGTGGCATTAGGGAGGAGTTTTGAGTTTTTACATGCGATTTGGCATTACGCTTTCGAACAGGGGTAGACCAAGGTAAATTTTCTGTGCAGGATCAGGCTGGCATGAACCCCTTTTTTTGCCCGACCCGAGTTCGATTTTGCACCGCTGTTGGCACACCAATATTAGGTGGCTCCTCTTAATATTGTTTTGATAATCAAATTTCGATTATGCAGATTGTTTTTACAAGTCGGATTACATAACTAAAAACAAGCACTCAGCGTCCTGCACTCAAATCATTTACAAGGAATACAAGACAGATAAGCAACAACAACAAAGAAATTATTTTACAATTTTAAAATTATGAACAAGCTGCCAACAACACACACAACTTAGCCGTACAAAAATTATGATTTATTGCAATTCATACTACTTAGGGCAATGAGATGGTACGTACAAACAACAAAAAAAGTAAAAAGCGCCAACAAAATGCATAGTATTGAAACGCAAGCTAAGGCTGCAGAGTACTTTGATGTACTTGCTGTACGGACCTCACACCGTCTACCAAAAATATATCTTGCAGAAACTGCAGCTGCTTGTCCTCGGCCCCAGTCATCAATTCCTCCGTGACATGCAACAATGAGAGCATTATTGCAGCTCTGCACTGCACTTCATAAAGTGGCCTGTTACGAAGACAAAAAAAATGTGTGGTTAACATTTTAACATCCCTACAAGCAATGTGTTTATGCAAGCATCTTGAAAGGCCCTGTGCTCTTTTTATGAGCCCATGGTTCACCACTGCTAGTTCATTCGTAACTTGTGTTTGTATAGCTATTACATGTTGCATGGCCATACAATGCCACGGCTCTGATCTTAATCAAGTGGAGTTTAACTTCTTCAGTCACGGTGCTAAACGTGTGCAAAATTGCATGGCCAGTTGTACACAGTTCAGCCCTGGCTTTCTGCGCATGCAGGTAATCAGATAAGTCGGCACTTAATCCACCCCCCAAGCAGCCCAAGCCAAATTAGCGCTATTAGCAACAGTTCAACACTGGCAGACTTTCATCCGAAGATGACACCAACAGATTTGGAAACATTGAAAGAAAGACCCTTGCTTTTGGCTGCGTAACTCGGTTTGCCCGACAGAAATTGCGGCATACGCTTGCTTGGTGCAAAAAGAATGATGTCATCAGCATATGCAATGATGATGAACGATGTATAATTAATTCAGCAGCACCCCCCCCCCTCCCTCCCTCCCATAGGCAGGCATCTTATCCCTCTCATCACATCACCAAACACCTGACTACACAGAAAGGGAGAAAGGGGCTGTCCTGTCTGACCACCATATACTGCAGCGAAAGGGATAGATGAAGAACCACCCCATCGTGTTGAGAGAGAGTCTGCCGCTGTCGACAGCTCAATAGACTTTAAAGCTGGTGTTGAGTTTAACACTGTAACATCCAAGAATTTCTCATAACTAACAACTCTAGGAATGTTATTAAATATTTTACAGTAGTGAAGAAGGGTTTGGAGTGAGTTCGTATGAAGCAATAGCTGAAGGTTGTGTTAAACATTTGTACGTTTTACTGACATTTAATTAAAGAAATTTTGGTAGTTGGTTAATTTGTCTCAGTATTTTGCTGTACAAACAGCATATTAAAATATGCAGTTGGCTACAATTTTCAAATGTGCTCTTCTATTTTCAATATTTGAATGCAACTCTTGGTTTGAGCAAGGGCGGGACCAATGCTCACAGTGGCACTTGCTGGAGTTATGTTGCATGCATTAATTGTAGATGTGATCCAGCCAGCAAAAGTCAAGCCATCTGCCACTGTAAAGATTTACACTCCCCAGTCCTGAATCAACAGCCCAAAGCAACTAGTGAAAATGACAGGCATATTTGTAGAAAATTCAATCCACGTAGTGTTTAAATACGATTTGGGCCATTACCATGAGATTTAATACAAACTCTAATGACACGTGTGAATAAACAATGGATAAATTCACCTAAACTTTCGGCCCAGTCACGGAAGTCTTTTACGAAGGGTGCAATAGTAAGAAAACTTGTCAACTGGAAAACAATGAGATGCATCAAAATGTTGTTAGATACCGTGCTCATTCAATTACTGTAGAAAACTATTGGTCAAAATGTTGTGGAGAGATGTGTGTTCATTCACTTCCTGCATAAAAGTATGGTCCTTTGACCCCATACACATACATTTTAGTGACGCATGGTGAGAACCACTGTAACGGCAGTACTCTTAACTGCGCTTGAGGTCTGTATCAGCTGTGTCTCCACATAACCGAAACTTTGAACCCATTGTACTATTGCTTTGAAATTTTGCACATGCATTATACACGTTATTTGTAGATTTATGTTTGAAAATCAATAAAATGGGCAACAGATTTTGGGGATCAACTTTCAACGATCAGAATTAATCTGATTTCAGCTTAGTACTATTCAAGGAAATTATACATAAACTAATGTGCAACTAAAGAATTGACACACATAATGACACCTAAGAGAATACATGTCTCATCTGTAATGGTTGAAGCCCTCCCATAGACAAATTTAACCAATACGCCAACCTTATGACTCTTCATGGCTTTTTTCTATAATGCTGCTTCCAAACGACCGTTATTTTGTGTTGTGCTACTTGGTGTGCTGGGTATTTCCAGATGCAATGCTTTGCAGTTGAGCTCCCGGGCCATACTTGTTTTTGAAATGTCAATGTTTCTATCACTTTCTACATCGAATGTGAAAAACAGAATTCGGCAACATGTGGCAGACACAAGGGGGAAAGAGGATGAGAACGGTGTCGCAGTGCTCCACGTGGACACGGGGCACTGCATAGCGTGACAGGGCACACGCACCTTGCTTGTCTCAAAATCAGCAAGAGATCGTCACTTAAGAAAATTGTAGTCACTGGCCGTCCAGGCAAACTTGGGCTAAAAGAAAAGCCTTATAACATCCAAGCACCAACCATTCCCATTGTCCAATTCCTAGTGCATGGTGATGTGAACATACGCCTTTTGTAAAAGTGAAGTGCACTGACTGACAAGTACAGAGGGCCGCGGCAAGATTTAAATACTGACGAGCAGTACAGCACGGATGTAGTCAGTAGTAGAAGAAAAACACGTTTTCAAAACGCGTGATGAAGAGCATCAACACCACTTCAGAGCAATTGATAATTTGCAAATACCGGACGGTATTTATTTCTAAATTTTGAGATTGAGCATTTCATATGGAACAATTTCGTGAAAGCCATACTTGTTGCGCCTGGATGGTCCACATTGTTAAAATCTAAAGCAGTCATTGTGTATTGTTGCACTTTATGGTTTTAGTGTTTGCTGTCACAGCCTAAAAGTCGGTAATTACAGGTTTTACATCTGTATTTATTTGATAAGAATCAGGGATATTGATGCAAAAAATGCCAGAACTTAAAGATCAGAATGTAAAGGTTTTTTTCTGAAAATAAAATCCTCAAAAATCATAGAAACACGAAAAAACCGTATTAGGCGTTGTACTAACCTAAAAATGAACAAACAACTCCGAAGTTGAGTATCAGGAACACGAACCATGCATCTCTTAAAGTATTTGTTAGTTGTATGTCCGTGTTTCTTGTTCTCTGGTTGTAATAATTTTCATTTCTGTTATATGCAGCCTTAAATCCTGCACTTTACCCTTTTTTTGTTCTGTGTTGTTAATGATAGCGTAAATGAGGTACCCCCATTCTACTGCCAAATTAACACGTTAAATATTCGGCAGTAGTTACGACATTAGAATGCTGCAATAAACATCGAGTTTAGTAGAACCCCTGAGTGTGGTGAATCAGTCCTCCAAGATATGAACAGAAGACAAAAGTCCACAGTAGTTTCTCTTAAAATTTGTGAAATTTTCGTTTGTATTTCTGTTTAAAATCTTGTGTTTTCTGCCATTACTTTTAGGAGAAGAAAATTTCCTCCAAAAATTAAATTAATATCTGAAGATGAATATTATCGCCAGGCTACGGTTGAGACGAAAAAAGCTTTGGATGAATTACGGACTTTCTGCCAAAGTCCAAAGTGCTCACCCTGGAAGATAGTGTCACGATTAAAGACGCCATTAAGGTGGGGTTGTGTGAATTTGAAAGTTTTTATGCATACAAATGTGTCGTCATTATTTCTCATAGATAAAGAACATTACCTTTCTGTGTCAAGTGTGGGCAGGCTTAAAATTCTGAAAATTATATACCCTAATTAGTGGTATGTTGTACCTTCACGCTGATTACATTTTAAATACTGAACTGAGTGCGTATGTTTGACTCCATTTAGTGAAATTATTTAAAATTCAAATCAAATACTTCAAATACTTTCAAATACTTCAAATTCATTACTATTAGACATAAGCTAAGAGAATGTATAACACCAGCCCAGCAGCCGAACTTTCCATCACTGCCGGAGAAAGTCCATAGTTACAAATTTTTATCATGTGGACTTCTTGTTGACTCGTTTTTACCAATTAACTTTGTAGTGCTTTTTCCTCCACTGGAAAAGCCTCTTGGAGACTATCAAAATGGCGTGTCCGTAATGGTCCATATTATAATGTCCATATTAGTTAAAAATCGATGAAACAGCAGAAACTTGGGAAACATTTCGTTGCATGTTCTACTATGGAGAACACCAGGAGTACACGAACAACTCCTAACTGATTTTCTACAAACAGCATTTGACTATCAGGATCTTCACTTGGTTAATTTGTAACCAATATGTTGCAGCAATAATTCAACTATTACTTAAGGGGAAACGCTACCAAAAAATCAACCGAATTGTTTCAACACTTGAGATTTGTTACTTGGTTTATTAGCTTGGGGGGATAAACCATACCAAAAAATAAAATTTGGTTCCCACGACATGCCCCCCACAACATACTCCTTTCACATTATTTGCAGCAGTTTGGGAAATCAGCCGTGTTTCTCCTAATGCGTTCATTGTCGCCCTTAAAATTTGCCTAATCCATTTATAGAAAATTGTATGCACTAAGGGTTGACCCGATGTCAAGTAACAGTTAAAAATATACACTTGACTGAAGTCTGACGTCGGATGCGAGTGCCCAGTGGGTTACTTTTGGCTTGTGGGACCAGCCGAATGTATAAGCATTACGAAATAATATTTGTTAATATTTCAATTTTTCACTTCCATCCTTAAATATTTCCTTTTAGTTATTGGCTTAATTCCTTAATTAAGGCCATGCAAAGTTGATTGTTTACAGGTGCGTGCGGGTACCTTAAATTATCGCGGGTCAATATGGTTTAAATCTTGGTCCATCCACTAAAAATCATATTTTCGCCAAATTTTCACCGTTTTTGACATTCCAGTATACCATTTTAACCAGCTCGAAACGAGCTTTTCAGTAGTGTAAATTTCAAACTTCTAGCTCAAACCACTAAGAAGTTATTTGGCAAAAACTAAAGTATTTTTAAGACTAGATGACACAAATAACATATTACCAGAATATTATACCTTTTTAGGCTGACTACATACTCTTTCAGCTTTGAGCTAGGTAGGCTATATGTCAAAGAAATGTGGTCAGTTAAATAAAATAAAAAATAAAATAAAATGCCTGGTTGCCTGGTGCTTCAATTTGCAACCTCGCCCGTAAACCAAACAATTTTTTTTGCATGGCCTAATGCGTAAGCTTTTGTAGCTCCCCACCAGGTGGTGTCCCTGCTCATATCTCGGCAGGCATTACCATCTGTCCCTCACTTATATTTTAGGCACAGACGGAGACGGTTACATGCTTCTGCTCTGTCTTCAGAAATATTTTCGCTTTAAAACCTTTCGAGAATGTGTTAGAGGAATTAGAATTGCTCACAAATGAAAACCTCTGGTGAAAAATACGTAAAGTGCAGAAAGTGTCGGTCGTGTGATTTTTGGCTTAATGCATGCAATGTCTGCCTGCAACACACGGAAGTGTAGAGAATAAATGGTGCTAATCCGACCAAAAACAGTCCCAATGACAACACTCTGTCTCGTCGGATTCTTGTGACATTAGGTTTACCTCTAAAGAGTGTAGTATTGACCCCAATACAATTTATTAATGACAGAGCCCAATTTGAATTCTTATGCTATGGTAAATACCCCGTCGCACGGTAGAAATTTTACTGCTACGGTTCCTCTGCCGTTGGACCCAGTTGGAATAGACTCGAGCTATTCTGACTTGCCTGTCGATGTTATGAACCATATTTCTGGTATTTTGGGTACTCGAATGGGCGGTTATGTGTCGGAAATAAAATTACAGTTGGTGATGAAATTAGACTTCAGTTGAACAAGAGACAAACACCTTCAAATGCGTCCCAATCCACGATGGTGGCCGCTACACAAGTGGGAGCATTGTCCATAACCGCGTTTCCACTTCATTCGATCCCATCTTCCTGCACGAGCGCAGTCCTGCAAGCATGATCGCCGTAACTGACCGCAAAATTTTACACAGGAGCTTCATTTCACGCAGAGTTTTCTGTTGATCCAAACGAACGCATCAGTGTATCGAGATCCCCACCCTTACTCGGAGTGTAACAGGCCCTTTAAAAGCTTGTTCCAAGCTGATTAAAATGGTACATATATAGGCATGTTATAATCCGTCAGAATATTAAATTTGAGCAGCGGGCCAAACACTCTCCTATAATATTTTAATCATGATAATTTAAGGCACCTGCTTTAGTCTGTAAACCAATAACTTAACTATGCTTGGCCTTAGTTCTTACAAAAATTGAGCTTGGATTTTGATTTTATTCTGTAGGTTTGCTGAATTTGTAGAGGGAAGTTCCCATCTGTCAGATGAAGAAGTACTAGAATACGAAACTTCGATGTCATTCAAGGTAGATCAGTCAAGCGATTCTGACTCTGATAATGGTGAAGTAATATGAGATGATGACTTGTCTTGGTCAAACCGTAAGAAAATATCAAGTGGCTGCATCTAGTTGGAGCAATCTTGAAAACCTCTAAGGTTATTCAACTTTGGTTTTTACTACATTAGCTTACTTTCATGATGACGTTAGTAGAATGCTCCTGTATTTTTACCATTTAAAAATACAGAAGTATTCTTACGAACTGTCAGTGTGCGTCACCATGAAAATAAGTCGATGTAGTTGGAGCAACACACTGAAAATATATTCATTATCATCATCATCACCGAATATCTTCATTAATTAATATTGCCTATGTCCATGTGGAAGGTAATTACATTTTGTACAAAGACTATTGGTGACCTGCAGGAAAATACTCTTTATCGTTGTGTGGTAGTCTGCTAAAATAGGTATTTTCATTGCATTGGGAGAGTTGAAATTATGTAAATATTATACGTTTATTGTTCTTTTGGTTGAATGGTAGTGCAGTGTGTAATGGCCAAAGAAAGAAACTAAATCTAAAGCTGTTTGTTAAGGTCCAACTGTTCAAGAAAAAAAAAACACTTAGATTGGTTATGTAAATAGTCCCGTAGGAGTGCGTTATCATTTTTTTTATTCCGAGCAAAATTAAAAAAGATAAATTTTCTCAACCCCCCTTCACTGCTAATGTCAGGCGGTAGAGATTGTAAATTTGTTAAGCTGTTGGTCAGCAAGCAGGTTACTTCTTTTATGATCAGTCTCAGTATTTTAAATGCAATTCATCTGTATTTGTGTGTCTTGTTCTTTCACGTTACAAAAAAATTTGATTTCTGCAATGTTTTATTGGATCGGTATAAGCTAAAAATTAGACAGTCTTATTGGTATTGTTTTTTTTTTCGATAACTGCCAAATCTTTATATCCAAATACAGGGTGGCCCACAAAAAACTGACGACCCAACATTTTCAAGTCCAACTTTTCTAGTTAGCACCCCTTAGAACCAGGAGACGACAGAATTCAAAGCTAATGAAACTGGAAGATTCCGTCCTTTCCTGATTATGAGGGGTGCTAACTAGAAAAGTTGGACTTAGAAAATTGTCGGTCGTCAGTTTTTTGTGGACTGCCCTGTATATCCTTTGAATCATTCATTTGAGAGCTACGCAATGACTTGAGTTCCATGTCAGTATCTTGAACAATTTTTTAATATTCAACAGGGCTTGCAATGATACAACTTCTGGCTGATTCAATCTGATGCTGGTTGAATACCGGGAGACAGACACTTATACTGAATATTTAAAAAAAGAAATGAGGGCTTACAAAGTTTGCTTTACCAGCTTTATTTAGTACTGAAAGGACAATGCTTATGAAAAAAAAGCTCTGTTTCGCCACTTCGTTAGTAAATTTCTTGTTTGGCACTTATTTTAGGATTTTGTTAAGCAACTTGAGGGTCTCACGAAAAACTTGAAGCTATCGCCAGTGGAATGCTCTTGAAAAACTTAACTTCAAAATTGATACACTTTAACTTCAAAATTGATCAATTTTCGGAAAAATTATCGAAAAAAATAAAGTTTTATGGATACTACTAACCAAAACCAATCATTACTAATACCAGTATCACTGCAGCCCAGTTCTTTAATCAAAACTAAAATTATTACACTTAACTACATTCATACAGTTTCAGGGTCATTAAAAAAAACGTAAAGAATTTGATTGCCTTGTGGAACAGTTCAAATTAATACTGGTAATAGCTGAGTGACAGCAGATGCCAAATGTTTCCGCATGGAATTGGTAGGGTAAAACAGTTACAGATTCAAATTGATTTAAAGTTTCACCAACACAGCCATAATTTCTTCATTTTTAATCCATGTACAGGCTTATATTTTGATACTGATTTTTTTTATTCGTTAGTGCATAAAGTAGTCATATAAAACAAATTGTACGAAATTTTGAAGTGTGTGTCGTTTGTTTTCATGTGTGATAATACTGCATGTTGTTATTTTTGTGTGTGTTTAATATTGAATTATTTTATCACTTTCATACTACAGCTTGATAATACTACGACTACCTAACGTGGTAATTAGGTTGCGGTATTTAGGGAGGCATTTTACCATTATTATTTTTTACACAAACAATTTTAAAATTCCATTACAGTTTTGTTGGGTGGGGGTTGTATGATGCACAAAGACATAATTATTACAGTTAACCCTGTGGTGCCTGAGCTCAGCAGGAAGGATAGACCCTACTTACGACTGAGTGTGCAGCTGCAAATGCATGAAAAAGTACTACCGTACTGGCCTGAATCTACAATGGTATTTTTTTCGAATTTGTGCCATTAAAACTGCATTTTCATCTTATATTCACGTCCAAATCCATAATTCGGTCAAATTTTGACAGATTTAGAAGTTTGCATACACCATTTTAATAGTTTTTTCGAGAGCTATCCATTGGTGTTAATGAGAAGTGAGTCGCTCAAATAGTTTAGTAGCTGAATTATTTAGCAAAAACTAAAATATAACTAAAACTGGACCTTAGAAATTGTGATGGAGTCCACAATAAGGAAAAAAAAAAACCCTAGGCCTAAACGACGAAAAATATGATTCTGAATCGGCATTGTCTCAACTATGCTATGCTATCAAGTTAATTGGTAATATAGGCACTGGCAGAATCTTTGGCAAAAGTCGTCCGCCCTATTATCGTGCCCTTTTTTTTTTTTTAATTTGTGAGCCCAAAATGGCAATTCGCCTTACAATCGGGCCAGTACAGTATTTAACTGACTTAAATTGACTGGCTGTATCTTTACATTTCGACCACCACAAGAAATGGTAGAAAACATGCATGTATTTTAATGTGTTTTCCTATACTAAGAACAATCCTGATACGAAACCAATGTACAACACATTGTATCAACTAATAAATTACTGGATTTATCTGATGACGAATGGCAACCCTGAACAACAACCCCAAATTGAAACTTTTTTTCATTGCCAATGCAAAACTACAGTTTATGCACACTGTCCTCACAGTGCAATCAATGTATATATAGTTCCATTTTAGTTGTCAGGTTTTTATTCCCTGAGGAATTTTGAAGTCATTTCACTCACAGTTCACTGGAAAGGAACCTTCCGTATTAAGAATTCTCCGTGTAAAGAACTGTTTTTTGGCGTACTAGGTTGAAAACACTCACCATTTTACTTTGAGTGACCGCAAAAATCACGAAAAACGACGCCCAATTCTACGCTCAAACTCAAAGCGAACCAACACCCACTGTATCAGCAAATTTTCGGCGCTCATTTAAATAGCATTTGATAAGAGAGTGTATTTTAAACCTCGATGCAGCAACGATGTTGACAGAAGTTTGTGCATGTGATTGGTCAGCAACCTGTCGAAAATTTACTGACACAGTGTATATTGGTTCGTTTTGAGTTTGAGGGTAGAATTGTGCGTTGTTTTGAGTTAACTAGGTAGTTACTTATAAAGATTGATACTAAGCAGTTCTAGTGACGTTTCCAGAATTAATAAATTGATGTTTATGAAAAGTATGTCAAAATTGTTAGTTGCCTTTTTTTTTTAATTATTGAAAAAAAAAGTTCTATTTTATGTAAAGTTTTGTTCATTACTACAATTCACGCACAATTTCAAAACAAAGAAAGATATCTTTACTAACTGTGAACAAAAATTAAATTATTTGATCTTGCAGTGTATATGTTTTAAAATAAACATTGTTTTAATAAATTTGTTTTCTGAATTATTGTTGACGTATCATCCCTATTTGTTATCAATAAGGTTGCACCGATACTGGATCGAATCGGCTGCCGATATTTGCGGTATCGGCAACTTTCGTTGAAATATCGATAACTCTGGAACCGTTTGAGATTAAGACACGCGGTTCACGGCGTTTTGCTCAGGAAATCACTGAGTATCTTCCTAAAGCTAGGTTTTAACAGTGGGTTACCATTTAAAATATTTTTATTTTAATAATTATTGGACTTTTGCAGAAAACTACACCTTTGATGACAAATTGGGGATACAATTTTGAATATTGGTACCGGTTTCGGCAAAATATTTAAAACTGGATCGGTATCGATATTGGATCGGTAAAGTTGGTATCGGTGCAGCCTTAGTTATCAAGTTTAACTTCGCTGTAGGGGAAACTGTAAATCTCTGTAAGGACCTCTGTAAGGACCTGTGGTCCTTCCTCTACATGACGGGGCAAAAAGTAAGTTTCCAGGCGCAACTCAAGCTTCGTGAGGGAACCCCCGGGAACCGCGAGTAAAGCAAGCTAGCCCAGCCCAGTGGTCAGTCGCCTCGTCTCCAAACCAAGTGGGTGCCAGTTCAAATCCCGCGACTGACCTTACTGAAAAAACACTGATTGACCTGTGATTGGGCCCTTACTTGATGAAAGACAAAGATCTTACAAATGACCCCCTCCTTATGTCAAAAGTACTGTGTAGAGCCTTCTTTGATAACTTTAAAATAATTGCAACAATAATTATCTTTCTCTTTCCACCACAACACTGGATCGTGTTTGCCCCCCCCCCCCCACTTATCTGTATCACCAGCAACATTAAACAAGCCTTTTCCGAGCTCAAACTTTCTTCTGCTATCGGTCTTACGGTATTCCTGCTACTTTTTTACTTAGATGTCAAGATATAATTATACGAAAGCTTGTTATTTTATTTAATTCTTTTTTAGTGTTGGTTTTTCTTCCTTCACACTTGGCGTACGGCTCATTTACCCACATGTTCAAAAGAGGCTAGAGTAGTGACTCCACAATTATCGTCCCACCAGTCACTTTAGTAAAAATTTTGAATCTGTTACCAAGAAACACTTTACTACTTACCTTGAACCTAATAGCTGATTGATCCTAACCAACACGATTTTCGTAGAGGACACTCCACCGTTACTAACTTGTTAAGCTTTTACCACAATGTCGTATTGGCCCTCGATCAAAGAACCCCCGTTGACTGCTTATACTTGGACTGAATGAAAGCCATTGACAAAGTTTCGCACCTGCTTCTTACGCATTCTTTCAAAAAATATGGTATCACCGGTTCTTTAGCCAACTGGATACAAAACTGGCTACTTCATCGTACACGCACAGTTGCCATTACTGATGTACTTTCCCATCCTGCTTTCATTAATAGTGGAGTCATGCAGGGATCAGTGTTGGGTCCTCTCTTTTTATTTTTTCTTTATTGACTTTTACTCCTATAATAATAGTATCTTAACCAAATGTGAGATACTAAAGACAGACAACCAATCTACGCATTTGTTGCCAGGGAGAAATGACAGAACTTTAATCGTTTTAAACTGGTGGTCCCTTACTTGGCAATTACGTATACACCCAGACAAATCTGCAATCCTACACATCGGCCGCAAAAACAATATCTGGCCGTATTATTGGAGGTATTCCCGTCTACCTTTCCCACCTAGTGTAATGGACCTTAGATTTTACCATCGACCCTGACTTTTCACACGCACATTTGTAACGCTCTACGTAAAGCAGCCGCAGTGTCCATCATGATTTACCAAGGTATCTTCCAGATCTGCAAATATCCTTTTAAAGTTGTACCGCTCCCTCGTCAGACCTTTCTTGAATGTGGCGTTGAATTCTAGCATTGACGTCTGGTTCCCTTATTTTGTTGCTTTGGAACAAGTGCAACGCCGTTGTACCGAGCGTATTGTCAACCTAAAATACATCCCATATGCCCAGTGCCTGCACATATTTCAGTTTCCCTCTCTTTAGTGGCGGCGATACAGATGGGGTAGATTTAATCGCCACATATTAAATTTTTCATCAGGGTTATAGTGGTGTGGATATCCAACAGTTTGTTTTCAATTTAGTATGTACACCTGTGGGCATAAAAAATGATCGTTTAGTTATACTGGGGTTTTAAACAATGCCATTCAATAATGCCACTCTTTGGCATCAACAATGGAGAATTCCTTCCAACAATGTTCTTATTTACAACAATGAACAAGTTTGCATTGTTGTCGGGCTACTTGAACATGGATACATTGCGGTCATTTTGTATGCCCAAAGGTGTACATTACCACAGAGAACACCCTTTTAAATTATTTAGAAAGCATGTCAACCATAACTTTGTAAAACCCCTTTTCTTTAATCTGGATGTTCCCTTCATGGAACTTCCTCCTTGCTCATGTTGTAACAGCTTTCTCTACTTATATTTTCAAGAATACCTTTGATGTATACATCTCTAACCACACCGACTTCATTTTCATTTGGACTAACATTTCAACAGCACTAACCAACTGCACCCCACTCGTTTGCTTATCCACTACATACTATAGTATTTAATTTGCATTTGTTCTGTGTCCTGCTTACCTTGTTACTCTCGCTAAGCTGTATTTGAAAATACCCGTGTACTTTTAACGACGCCTGGCGTTTCTCGGTGTCTTACAGTCCCTCTGGGCGATGTGTATATTTGGCATGTCACCTGTGCATGTTGCCAGCTACATTCGGATACTACCCATCAACATGACACATGCTAAATCTAGACACATGCTAGTGTGTTACAATAAAATAATAGACATAGGACAAAGCTTGGATGGAACATAAACATAAATACCCATTTCTAATGTTCCGTTTTTTCACAAATAAAAATTGGTGGATAGTGGAAATATTGTACATATGACAGACCAGACCAATGCAGGGTTCATACTCGTATCTGAAAATGAATATCCCTGAACAAAACACTTTACACCGAGTCAACTGTTCACTGTGCAGGCTTGGCATCATAACTACATCTGGATGGCAGCTGCAAATTTTTGTCAATTTTTTTTATTTAAAAAAATAGGATAAGAAGGTAGTAAGAAAGCGAGTGGAACTTATGAGATCACATGGTTAATTCTAAAAATGAAATTCTAAAAATGAACAAAAAGGTACATAAAAAAAGTTCTAAAAAAACTGGTTCATTCTAAATATGAATATCTCTGACTATCACTGACTTTTCAGCAATTTGCCATTATTTCCATGACCGTATTTCACAACTCCGACTATCCTTGATTTTTCCTGACTTTCCAGTTCTGTATGAATCCTGCAATTACAATAAAAAGGAAGCGAAAAAAGCCAACAAATTAACTGAACAAAAAACGGCTTCGCTGTTTAAAAAAAAAGTTTGTTTCCCTTACAGCTGTGAAGGTGCACAAATAAAAACGGATTAGCGTTTGCTCGAACTCAACAAACTATAATTTGAACTCCAATTCCAGGGAACAAGGATTGTGACATGCTACATGTACATCACTAATCAAACAAAATGTTTCGATATTTCATGCACAAAAATACACACCCACATTACAACATATACACGCACATGAAACGGAACGAAAACCTAAACCCACAATTTCCACTAACACATAAAAAACTGGTGTCATACACAAAAAAAAACATATACACAAAATAAACGGGTAATTACTCGCACGAAGTAGAACTGGGAAGATGCTAGATGGACGGCCCCAGAAGATGGGCGCCCTGGCAAACGCAGAAACATTCAAGCACAAAAACACGGACCAAAAAACTGCCATAACTAAGAGTCTTCTTGTTTCATAAATTATAAACGCATACAAATACACATATAGCCACTCACACGAAACTGACTTAAAATATAAAACAACAAAAAACACAAATATTTAATAAAAAAAAATCCAGTATAATACACAAATTAAGCGCAAAAGCACACATTAAACATTTCAAATGAAAACTGCGTTCACTTTTTCATATAACTATTGAGTAAAAACAGTCCCTGTTCCCTGGAATTGGAGTTCAAATTATAGTTCGTTGCGTTCGAGTGAACTCTAATCCGTTTTTATTTGTGCACTTTTACAGCTGTGAGTATGGGAATACAAGTTCTAATGCTTTTTTTTTTTTTTTTAAATATACTAGCGTTTTTCGTTCAATTAATCTGGTTGTACCTGCCACATACAACATGTATTTGTTTACACCTGCTTTATGGTGCATGTATTGTATTGTGTTGAAGATGTCGTCAATTAATTGTTTGCATGCTATCTTTAATAATTAATATAGTTGTAAAAAAATGTCACTGGATATCTATATGCTGCCCAGCCGTTCGTGGCAAAGCGGATGTTTTCAAATAAAGTTAAAGATTTAGTTAATTAATTACCATGATACACAATAGCAAAGTGATACATAGTTCTATCTATGTCTTTTAGGCCGTGAAGTAAATTACTTCTCGAGCAATTTCTCGAATTTACAAAAGTATTTTAATTTTTATTTCATAATTCAAAAGTCCTTCTTTTGGGAAATTTTTTCGTAATAAAATATTGCTATTTAAAAAAAGTAAACAATTTGCAATAAAATCAAAGTCCTGTGCAAATATAGAGCAAGTTGGACACACAACTTACAGTATTATTTGTCTTGTATTTCGCTCTAAAATGTTCAAAGCACAATACTATAGCGCAGTTATCTCAAAAGCCAACACACATTTTTGACCAGGAGGATTTTGGATTATCAGCAAGGGGTCTGAGAAGCACAAACAATTTTTTTTTGTGGCCTTATTTCTTGATTTTTCAAGATTGCATTAACTTTCTACCAGACTAATAATAATTGACATGCCATGTCTGCATGTTTTAGACTCATCCTTTATACTGCTCCTGGTGTTAGGAAAGAGGATATTTACAGGAAAAACAAATACTGTCGCTCAACAAAAAACACAAGAAGAGCTAAAAATATATATTTTTCTGCTTGTTTTTCTTTATTTTTTTCCTCCATTGCTGCCGACCGTGAATTGATACTAGGTTTGTGGCGTAATTTAGTACATATGTTTGTCGTCGGATGGCATCACTTACTCTCCTACTGCCCATCGCGACTTTCTGGAGAGTAAAGTTATTCTTTCTCATTTGTGAGCGCATCGCAGACAGAATTTTTTTTTGTTTCTCCGACATTATGAAATCACGATGATTAATGCGCAATGCCCTTTAACCTTTCAGTCACAGATTTCAATTTAAGTAACAAAAAAAAAAAGCTTAAAAAGTCAAACCGGAAACGCCCAACCGCCGTCTTCAGCCTGGAGCAGGAAGTAGGTTCATTAGCGATAGCGAATAGTTAGGGTATCTCAAAGCCAGAATATTGAAAATCTTTAAAATTGTGTTCATTATTATAATTGAAGTTAAGAAGCATTAGTCTTATTCGTTAATTTAAAAAAAATTTAAAACAAAAATAATGAACGAAAAATCATATTTTAATTACAAATTCATGTTTTGAGCTCACCTAAGTATTCAGCGTGCTCATTAACGCTCGCTCGCAAACGCCGCGATCGGTGAGGTTGGGTCTGTTGTAAGTTCACCGCATTTCTACAGGAAAATCGTCGGGATTAACTTGTGTTTTTAAAAAGGAAGGATAACCTATATAACGCAGGTAAGTCACTTAAACACAAAATTATGCCGTCGTCTAAAGAAATAGACTTTCAAGCTGATGTTTGTTTAGCCGATTTACGTGAACAAAACAAAGCAAAAACATAAGTTTAGTAGCCAGCTAGAGAGATCAACAGAAGTTGGGTTGGTAGCTCGATATGATTTTTTGCCGTAGGCTTTCAGCTTTGCAATAGCTTGTAACTCATGTCGGAGTCGATGACATAAGCTGGCGTTTTTAACGTCGACCACCGTCGTGTACTTAAGTTTGTAAAGTAAAATTATGAGATGGTTGTTGCCGTAAATTGGTTATGAGTTTCGTTTTCGTGTTAACGTGTATCGATTCGAAAATCGTGTGTGAGCATCGTGGTATGTGTGGTATATTTGTTGTCAACAGAACGGCTCCTGTAAGGTTTGTACTTGGATCAATAATAGTACCGACTTTTTCAATATTACCCGGTATATACGGTTCCGAGATATTTCGGTGTTAGAACATTATTTTTTTTTCTTCTTTTTTTTTGGGGGAAAACATCGTAAGATTCCAAAATACCTTGGTCTATCTGGATTGTTTACCTATTTTGAGCTTGCACACTTGTAAGTTGTATACATACATATTCGATACTTATTTCCTAAGATCGTCCCTAAATTTGAAAAGTTCGATTGGAGAAAATATTGTGTAGTTTGAGTTTTCTGGCCGCAGACATCATGTTGTATTAAAAATTAAGAGCCTGCCTACCGTGTGGTGGGGTTGGGGGCGACTGTTTGTTTTAATGTTGTGGTACTTATCCCCTCTCCCCACACTACCGCAAAAAAAAAATGTATGTATGTAGCCAAAAATTATGGCATATATTTACTTGCCGGCTATGCACCAAAATCTCCCAAAAATTATAACTAAAAACGTTGTATTGTTTTTAGCGATTAAATCATCTGCCAACAGATTGGATTCTTAAGTAATTTTTTGTTAGGATGTGTCAGCTTTCTCCCATGTTGGTTGCCACTCGCCATTTGGCGAATAAAAACCTAAAAATGGCAATTGAATAAATGGACCTGGTTGCTGGATCAGGGTTCCCACCAACCTGGATAACTCTGGGAATTTAAACTAGGTTTGAAACTCGGGGAGAACTGGGGGAATTCTCCGATTTTTTACAAAAAAAACTTGGAAAACTCCGGGGGGGGGGGGGGGGGG
>JAHWFP010076639.1:36488-47144 GCA_023313725.1 Lithobius niger
TGTAAATAATGTATTTCCCATCAAAAAACTTAAGACTTTTTAACACAAAACTGGTAAAATGTGTGAAAAAAATTCCTTCCTATAATTACGGTAAATAGCCTGGAAATTGACTTCATCTACTCTGGAAAACTCAGGGAAATTGATTTCAGTATTTTGGTCGGAACCCTGTTGATGTTTCTTGGCTTATCTGTGTTCCAATAGGCAGCCAAAGTTCATGCGGCATCAGTCGTGATCACGCTTTTCCCTCCCCTCCTTTGGCTCACCAATGGAGGTTTCTTGGCTTATCTGGGTTCCATATGCAGTTTCTTTGATGTGTCTTGACTTATCCCCGCTCGCCAAGCCAAAACTGCAACTAGTAATACAGACGTATCACTCCAAAAGCTATCCCATATTTCGGGATGTATGTGTAGATTCGTATTTTTTTAACCCACGATTAGCCGGTAAACTAAATATTTTTAGTCGTCAAATGTGATACTTTGTCACCAAATTAAAAATTTTTTAGGCATCGTCCAAGTCACAGCACAAGTTTCTTATAAATTGTCGTAGGCTATGTTTATACGACAGGTAGAGGCAGGGATTCCAAAAACCTGTTGAAATAAAGAAATCTCTTAACAGGGTAGCATTTGTCTCATAACTCGTGAACAGTAAGAGCTATAATCCACCAACAAGAAATGAAAATATTCAAGAAGTGACGATTTGGCGTTGGTTATACGAATCCACTGGCCAAATTGGCTGCTAGGAAAATGTACCAAATTTAATCACAGATTTGCCGTTTGATTTCTGCAGCTATATTTCGTACGTATAGCCTAAGTTAAATGATGAATAAATACAGATAGAAACCTATTTACATTGGCTTTTGGACTAAAGCGTCAGACCGCCTGAGCGGGGAATCGAACCCACGACCTTTGAAACCAAAGACGGCTGTCGCAGTATGGCTCAGCAGTAGGGCCTTGCTGTCTTTGGTTTCAAAGGTCGTGGATTTGATTCCCCGCTCAGGCAGTCTGACACACAAGTCCAAAAGGCAACGTACATAGGTTTTGATGATGGATATGTATTTATTTAACTCTTGTTGAGCCGTCGGCTTTTCGTTTAAAAGTACGAACGGGTTGTGGCATTGAACATTGCTTTGCAAAGGCTAGCCTACACAGCAATATTATTTCTTCAGTAGCACTGACTAGAATTAAAATAAAATTATATATTGCAGTAGGTAGGCGTGATGCAAAAATGTGTCAAAATCATTGGTCAAAATTTTGTTGATTTTCGGAAGCAGAGGTAGGCTAATGAAGGACAGACAGGGGATTCCTATTTGCTGCTATTGTAGGCTCCAGACGATGCATGTTTTTTTATGAATTAATTGCATTTATTCGTTTCACAGTACGAGTGGTAACAATCTTTTTCGAGTTATTGTATTGTATGATTTTTTTGAAACCCGTGGGTCAATTGCAGACAGAATTATTATGAAAGGGCAATTACATCCATTTTGACATGCATGTTTACTGTTGGATCAGTTACACAAGAATTGCGTTAGGAAAACGTTACGTGTACGTCCAATACAACAATTTAATTACTACATCACCAAAACACGTAATGGGTACCGCTATTGTTTCGCGCGGAACAACCGAAATTAACCGTAAAAAAAAATCTTCATTATCAAATGAAGCTATTTGGCTCAAGTAGATTCGAAGACAAGTCCATGTTTGACCCACCCACTTTTTTTCTCCTTTAAATAACTAATAAGCGAACAGCACAACAGTAGTGGACAGCTAAGGCCGTCAGACGCTTGAGCTACTCGCAGCCAACAGAGCTACATCAGCGGGCTTCCGTCTGCTGAGTCGAAACAGCTCCATCTGTCAACATTAATTTTGGTTTTCCGCACAAAACAATGGCGGCCCATTACGTGTTTTGTCGATGCAGTAATTGTTGTATGGACGTACGTAACATATATCTGCCGCAATTCTTGTGTTTAGTTGTTCAGTAAGTAATCCAAAAGTAACACATGCATGTCCAAATGGATGTAATTGTCCTTGAAGCCCTGATAAATCTTAGCATACAGCTACAAAACTGCTCTACTGTAACTGTTTTCGGTACGGAGAGCCATGACAGGAACAGTAGCCACCCAGGTGTGCTGAATATGCCAGAACGAGGTTTGTCGGAAATTTCAGAGAACTGTGGAAATTAACTAAAATATGACTTGGCAACATGGTGAGAAAGGCTGCGGAAATTTGAAAAATCTGTAGGAAAATGTTGTGGGAAATTTTTTCCAGTAAGAATTTTATGCACTCCTGTACCCACCCCAGTGTAGCTTAGGCGAAATTTAAAAATGAAAATTAAGCTTTCTGGTGGAAGGGGGTGCATGTCTTCCACAACAATGGATCCAGGGTTTGATGAAGCAAATAGTCTGCATTAAAGACTGGCTTTGTGAGAAGACGTGCGAAAGAGAGAGAAAACTAATACTTCCACTACTGGATCTGGCTGGAACCCAGGACTTCCAGCATTCTATGCTGGGTGCTCCTCACCACTGTACTACCGGGTTGGACACGGGCTACAGGCTCCAGCCGAGCTTAGTATCTTATTAAATGAACATGGTACGCTATTTACCAAAATTGTCCCTTGATCGTCACAGATCAAGGTACGAGGTTTCGGTGGTCTTTTATCTTTTAGAAAGATCTCCCACCTTCCTCAAGCACTTCAAGCTGTTGAACACCTTTTGACTTGGAGAAACGGGTAGTTGGTTTGAATTTCCCGCACGTGTTTGTGCTTCCCATTTGGGAGGAGGGATAAGATGCAGCGAGCAGTGGCTCCATTTGTGGAGCTTGGGAAGAGATAGAAGCGCTTTCCACTTGCAATTCAATTGTTGTGTCAATTCTGGTGTAATAATCCGATTGACATCGCAATGTGAGGCTTCTTGGTTGTTCATGAGAGATTTTTTGGCATTCTGGAAGTGATGGATGGAGATGCTTTCCAAAGCTCGAAGATGTGGCTCAGACTGTGTGTCAGATTTCAGAAGCATCAATGTGGTGCTCTTCCAAGCAATTTCGTGATTTTTGGAGATGTGGTGAGCAGCAACTGCACTTCGTTTGGCTTTCCGTTTCTCCACAGCCTTCATGTGTTCTCGAACTTGGGTGCTAATTCGACGTTTGGTTTCGCCCACATAGATGGCGTCGCAGTCCGAGCACGGGATAGCATATACCGCTGCCTTGTTCTGCGGGAGGCTGCAGAGAACCTTGGGGTCATCTGAGGGGGGAGGAAGGGTAGTTGTGGTGTCCGTGGTTAGGTGTAGTGCCTGGCAAGTCGGTGGGATCACAGGACCTACGTTCTTGCTCTGGGACCTAGTGTTGTATCGGTGGGTGACCTGCGTAGCTCCAGAGAAAGCTCTCTTGATCCTGGCAGAGGTTCCTCGAGGAGAGGGGGTAGCAGCAGGAGGGTGTGGTGGCCCAGTCTCTGGAGGCGTCGGCGAAGGAGCTGGGGACTGGGTCTGCTTCTTCATTGGTTGCAACAGTGATTTCAGATTTGGGGGGGGGGGGGGGGTGCGAAAAAACATCGGACACCTCCACGGGAGAGGATTCGCTTCACACGGTCTCCCTAGCTGGGGCAATAGGACACAACTTGGAAAGGCGCTGGGGACTGGAGACTGGTTTTCCTGCCATCTCCCAGCCTTAGCGATGGCCTTATTAATCAGGCGGGCAGGAAAGCCGAGATTGAGAAATTTCTCCTTGGTTTGGAGGAAGTGCTTGATGTGTTGGTCATCGTTCGATACTTGATCCGTACTATCTCGTTATCGAGCACAGTGAGGAGTTGTGACTTGGGATACCCGGAGTGGAAAAGAATCATCCTAGTGCTCTGGGTGGGCTTGATGTATGGTTCCCAGACAATGGAGTTGCGTCGTCGATGGACTAGAACGTCTAGAAAAGGAAGGCAGCCGCGTTGCTCAACCTCCGACGTAAACTCAAGACAGCTGCTCCAGTTGTTCAAGGTATGCTTGACAGGTTCAAGACGGTCTTCGGGAAGCGCAGTGAAGGTATCATCAATATATCTAGTCCACACTCGAAGCTCGGGGTGAGAGGACAAAACGTGGGCATCTAGAAACTGAAGCACAATCTCCGCCAGGCACGGTGAACACGAGTACCCCATGGGGGTGCCTCGGGTCTGTCGGACCTGTTTGGCCTTAGTATTTGTTCAACCTTTCTCAATGATGACCTAAAGGTAGCAAACGTACACATGGAGAGAAGGCAACTTGTTTCTTGAGCCTGCATAAGAAATAATGCAACGAATAATAAATTGTAAGGTAAACGAATTGAAAAAACAGGTAACCGTTGGTTATAGTGGTAATAAAAAGACATAGGCTACATAATAAAATCCAAAATTCACTCTACCGCCACAGCAGAACACTTAACAGTCAAACTTCAGTCAATACTGTAACTTTTTGGAGTCGTGTCGCCTTCATCAGACCAAAATATACGCGGTAAAAATGAAAAAAAGCACATCATATCACAATCGTCTGCAAGTAAACATTCGAAACTCGGCGCTAGTCTCGACTGTTTAGCCTACTAGCAGACGATTGTGGTAGGATGTAGTGCTTTTTCAAATTATTAGAAGCGAACTATTAAAAGGCGATAGGACGCACCGAAAAATTGACAGTGAAATCTAAAGTTTGACTGTTTTAGTGTTCTGCTGTGGTGGTGGAGTGTATTTTGGATTCTATTACGGGTAAGCGAAGCAACCAATCTACATTAAGGACTGGCCTTGTGAGGATACAAGATACACTAAGCTAAGAAAGAAACAGAAGACTAGCTGCCCCGACTGGGACTCAAACGCTGGACTTCCATCATCCTAGGCAGGGCGCTCCCACCACTGCGCTGCCGGGTTGGACCCTGACTACAGGCATTTTAGCCTATTTGAGTTTACCCAGTGAAATTCAATATCGAGGACTTAAAGAGCGCTTTATTACTATAACAGCATGTTTGCTGATAAGTGAACTATTATTCTGAAGTATCAAGTTTGGTGGCAAAAGTAAGCGGCAAGTTCCCTGAATCGGATAAAATAGTAAATAAATACTGTAAATGGACTAAGTTAGGCTTGCTTTTTGTAGTGACATGAAATTTTCTAATTCCATTAGGCTCGATACATTTTAGTGTCTTGAACCAAGTAGGCATAGCCGAATCATTTTTCGAGTTGCTATTAAAAAAAAATTAACACTGCCTCCAAGCAAGCAACTGCTGGGGGGAAGTCTCTCTTTCATACCTATGGGCACTGACTCATCAGCAATCAACAGAGACCATTGACCTATATCTCCTTCCCCCTCTCCCACACACACCCCCACTTGTACCCACCCACCCAGGGGCAAACTCTTGGAAAGCTGCCCACTGACGGGTAGAACCACTGTAGACCTTGTACCCTTTCCTGACATAACAATAATTCCTCTTGTTCAAAGGGTCTTGTCGACACTGGGTGGACAAGAAGGAGACGACCTCATGACAAATTTATTTCACCTTGAAGGGGGAACCACTGTTATTTAGGCTATGCAGGAACCGCAGCTCTGAATAAAGGTAAAACATGTTTCGGTGTTGGAATTAGGAATGGCAAGGGAGCTTTCAGAAGAAGCCAGTTCTAGAATATATCGTACTGGCATTTGTGGCTCTTGGGACCGTCCTCCTATTTTACGTTACTAATTACTGAACTAGCCTAGTGGAAAATACACCCAGGTATATGGTTATCTTTTCTGTGGTGTGGATTTTGTCTCGTTGTGCCTTGCCAACTTGGCAATCATTTATTGTTACCCATTCGTGGCTTGGATTAGGCTGTGTAGTTGTTTGAATGGTGAAGTCTCTTATACGGAAGATCTTCTGTAACCTTACCTGGCAGTGTAGTTACTGGGATGGTTTAATGGTTAAGGGATCAAAGGGACGGAGAAGGGAGGAAAATACACATTAAAATAAGTCACTACTGTATGAAGCTGGGACGCTTTGGGTTGATTACCGGGACGCCACACATTTCCTATACATGGGTGAAGTGTTGTTGGTTATTTGAGGGGCTCAGTAACTCTTAACAATGGTTCCTCCTATTTTGTGTTAGGCCAAACAAAAAAAAATGGTTTGGTTTGCGTTACCCGACCGACCCTCTTTTTATGAGCCCACCCAAAACTTTTTTTTCCGTCCAAGGAAAAAAAATCCCCCTCCCTATTTTGACGCTCCATCCTACGATACAAAAATGGTTCAAATGCTTCCTGGAAAAAGGAGAACTATTGCGCCGTGAACATGAATGTACCTTTATTGCATAAAAAATATTAAATTAAAATTTTTGAAGTGAAGACTTTCTGATTTAGTATAAAAAAAAAGTGCAAAAAAAAATAATTTCCCGACCGACTGACCCTATTTTTTTTAACTGCGTAACGCAAACCAAAAAATTTTTTGGGTTTGGCCTAACTAATTACTGAACTAGCCTAATGGAAAATACACCCAGATATATACAGATGTTGGTAAATGGCTGTATAGCTTTGATAACGCTCAGTTACACTAACACAATGATGTTGATTAAGTATAGGCTGTTGCTTCACTTTTATCACCACTCTACTGCGTATTGGGCGAGTTGCGTTTAGAAACCGGTTGTTAAATTCATGATGAGCCAGTTCACACTGTAGGCTAATTGGTTAAAAATGTATCACTGGTAGGCTATACAGGTTTCGTATTTTTCAAATATTTACCTAGTCCCTAGCCTACTTGATATGTACACATCAAGTTTACATTGGGAAATTACCAAACCATTGGTGCTAAAAATAAATACTGCTTTATGGTTGATTTTTTTAGCCATTTAGAAAGAAGGAAAACTTAGAAAAAAAAATAGATAGGATAAGTTACTATAAATGTGGGATTAAAACTAGCAAGCATACAAATGTTAAATTTATGCAGCTGGCCAACTTAAGACTTTACGTCATGACTGCATTCCCACCTGTTCCTTCCACTCCCACGATAAAGGCAATGACAGCCTCTTACCTGTCTAAAGCTGAGTTGCTTTGATGCCTGTGGGTGAAGTCGACATGTTAAAAATGCTGTGTGTCGGGCCCACGCAAAATATGGATCCAACATATCAATGGAACTCAACGTGCTCAACATAGCGTCCACGAACAATACCAGCCAATTGCTTCACAAATTTCAGTACTGTGTGACTGTATTCCATCAAAAGATCGCGAAACTTTCCCCCCACTTTTACTACATAGGCTACCTGGCGCGATGTACTTCAATAGTGTCATCCCTTTTCCAGTGATCACTGTCAGGACTCGGGCGTCGCCAAGAGGAGTCAACCAGGCCTTCAACAGGTAGCCTACATTTTGTCCCAACCTTGAAAACTAATTTTTCCCGTTTTTCTTCCCCACTGAGAGTGAATGCCAAGGCACACCACTACAAATTGATTACTGTTGTATAATACAACTTACAGTCAAAACGCAGCACCAAAAACTGTCCAAGCTACTAGCAAAACTTTGCAAACCTTGCTAAACTTGGAAATTTTCGGCAACCTTTCTAGTTGTCTTCTTCAGGCCACAGCCCGAGTGACTCCATACTTCTACTCTCTTACGGACTGTTGTAATGGAAAGCTGGTGAAAAAGGAAATTTGCTAACCCGGGATGAGGGGAGGGGGTCAACTTAGGCACCAACTGAACTTTTCCTATTGGCTAGTAACAAATGCCCAAGTTACAAGCCACTAAAAAGTTAAATATTCAGTTAGGCAAAGCTGTCGTTTCTCCTAATCGTTTACTTTGTGGATGATTGTTGAATATATGGGCTTGACTGAACTACTTTTCGTAGTTCGCCTCACCATCTGACAGTGACTTTTACTTAGTTGTGCCCCCCTCCCCCCCAATATCCCCCAGGTAACAACACAAAATGGTCGCTGAGTGCTATTATGTGTAATAAGCTTTTAGTGTCTCCAAATACTTGAAGCTGGCACGTAAAATACTGGGTTTGAGTCCAGTCGTGGAAGTTATCTTCTTTTTTTTCTTAGATAAATGTATCTTGTATCCTTACAAGGCCAGTGTTTTTAATGCTAAGTATCCCTTTACTTTGTGATTTATTCATTATTTACTTGTCATTTTAAGACCTTACCTGGTGTAGCATGTGATCAAAGTAATATTTGGAGCACTACAGACCTCTAAAAGAGAGGGGGGGGGGAGCATTTGCCTCATCCATTCCCCCTTAGGCCACTGTGTGGAATTCGAAATCGTAATGGGTTGTTTGAGTAGGCTATGTATGATGATACATGACAGCATGACACACAGGTTGGATTCCAGCCAAGAAACCAGTTTCATGTTGATATTATTCATAAGTAAAGGCTGAACATGGTGTACGGTATAAGGCCTAGCTTATGCTGTGTTCATCATGGCAACAAATTAGGCTACTATTGTGACTGCACTTGTTTTGACAGAGTAGGCTACGTCCTGTGTAAGCAAACCAACGAAATTTTCAGTGAAATATGCTTGAAACTTCATTTCCATGCTGGAAAAAAATGGAATTTTGAGTGTCCCTTTTGCAGTGTGAGCATTTTCCAGGTCATGATAAGTAAGGAATTGTAACATATGGCTATTATGAGCCTGGAAAATTCTGTCATATTATCGTCCTCATTTTCAAGGAATAAAATTGGAGAATTTTATGATTGAACCGTTTGTTGCTATAAACCTTCTTGAAATGGTTTCAAAGACGTGTCTGCATTTTTGCCAGCTGGAAAAGAACGCATTTGGGTGCATGCCAAATTTCTTTTATTCCTACGGTTTTGGTTGCTAATATTGAAATTAAAAAAAAAAGAATATTTAATTAAATGTCATCCACCCCATGCCCCCTAAAATGTTTATAATAAATTTATCGGTAAGCATGTAGCAACACATGCAAAATTGAGCCTGTAAAATTGCATGAAAAGTTCTAGGAATATTGAACCCTGGGCAAGGCTGGAAAAAGCTTGCAATTTCGTTTATATTAGGAAGGAAAAAAACGTAGCCAGTTAGGACTTCTATCTTGAAAAACGTTCCCATAAATACGGCTTAATTTGTTTCTGATTTTTTTTTTAGTCATGTTCAAAAACAAGTCTAGGGATGCACCGAATACCAAATATACAACCGAATAATTAAACTACTGAATAACCAATATTTGGCACCAAACAACTTACATATTTGGCCGAATACCGAATTATTCGTCCGAATGCTTTTACTGAATGCTCTGCCGAATACCTGTAAATCAAACATATTTGATCATTTTTCCATCTTTTATGAATCTCAGAAGTCAACTCCTCACAAACCAAAAACTAAATGCTTAGCTAAAAGTTCTTACATTAACCCTTTAACTGCTGAATTAATTTTCTATCTCCACAAAAGTAGGGGTAACCTGGACGGGACTCGAACTAGCAACTTGAAGGAGCTCTTTAACTTCAGGCACACGCCTCTACCAACTCGGCCACGGCCGTCTCAAGAGTCGGCTTGTTAAGGGAACCTAGTATTGTTGTCGTTTCTCCATTGTTGGCCATCTCGTGCATACTTTGTACTCTGTTCTTAGGACTCAAAGCTGTGCTTGTGTTTTTTGCGAGTATACTTGTCGCCCGCACTTTAAGGGTTAATAAAATTGCATAAATGTATACTAAAAAAATATTCGGCCGAATACCAACAAATCTTCGGCCAAATATCACTATTCTGCCAAAATCAGTATTCGACCGAATTACCAAATATTTGAATTTTTGGCCGAATGCCGAATATTCGGTATATCCCTACACAAGTCACTAGCACTGTAAGGGCTAATATTAAATTACGTTTGCTGCAATATTTGACGTTTCAGATTGCAGCAAAATTAGACTATCACTGGAAAATGCTTTAGCAAGTGAGAGAATATATAGGTATATGCCTACTGGAAAATTTAAAGAAAATAGTTATGCCATACCATACAATCCCTGGTGGAGAGGGAGGGGGTACAGTTGTCTTACCATTGACTTGGTGCCATCTTCCACAGTTCTGTCCTCAACTGCACTTTTATAATTTTTTTTTTATTTGACAGTTCATTCTAGATACACTGTAAATCTACAGTGGATCTATTAGCACTTTTCAAGTGCTTGTTTGCCGCAGCAACTTTTTTTTCACGCATCGCATGTACCTAACCGTTCAAGTATGGTGTATTTCCGGCAATAGAATGTGTCAAGTGGCCGGTCGCAGAATGAAACTGCAAACAGACTGCAGTTCTTTTGTGTGGTCAAACAAGCATTTTTTTCCTACTCGACAGGCGTTGTCAAAGAATAAATAGTCCGCTCTATCGCAAAATAGATCTGAGGAATTGAAAGCAACATTAAACCTCAATGACTTGCCAGCCGTATCCACCTGGGAGTTGATGTGACAATGGTCAGTCTTTTATCAAGAGAACGATTTCTGTCGCATAATTTGGGACATTTTTACATAGACAACACTAACTTCTAGTGGTCAAATAATAGGCTATCAGTTATATTTCAGAGCCTATCAATCATAATAGGCCATTTTAAACAACCTTTTATAGGCTACTAAAAAAATTGTAAACTATTGTCATTTGTATACAGCATGTTATACAATAGGGCTAATGTATTAAAAATGTAGGCCTGTAGCCAGGTATTACAGGGGGGGGGTCAAACCTATGGAAATCGTGGAACTTATCGGATATG